>CAUYRH010040221.1:0-42143 GCA_963574655.1 Perodicticus potto | reverse complement strand
GAATACAAGTGTCTTCATACAGTAACTGAGAAAATGCCAGGAAGGCTATGTTAATCAGTTTGATGAAAATAGTTCAGATTGTATATGAAACCAGCACATTGTACCCCTTGAGTGCACTATTGTACACAGCTATGATTTAATAATAAAAACAATAAAATAAAATAAAATAAAAAAATAAAGGAGGCCCATCTGCAATATGGAGGACAAAACCGCTTTATTCAAAGTCTACAAATTTAATTATTAATCTCATCTGAAATATACACGTCAAGCAACATTCAGATGTGTATTACCAAATACCCAGGTACCTTGGCCTAGTCTAATTAACACATGAAATTAGCCATTTGTCCTGGTGTAAGGTCCATCAACTTGAGAAGGACGTTCCCAGCATCAGGCTTGGGACTAAGTTTGCCCTGTACACTTGATGTGTTTGGCTCAGGTTTTGAAAAGGTTTTCAGTCAATATTTTTAAGTTAGCCAATTTCACAAATAGATGAAACACATTTAAATTTCTAGCTTCTCTTAAACATTGGTACACTCATGTCCCCTGAGAGCTCATCACCTCAGGGCAGTAAGTGGCTAGAGGTCAAGGGCAGCTAACCTTACCGTTCCTTGGCTTCTTACATGGCACCTTTCTCATCTCTTTACATATGTTGCCTGCCTTCTGTAGACTTTTAGATTTTACATCTTGACTGTAAAATCTATGTGCAGTGAAGATGGATTGAAGAAGCTCCTTAATGCTTTGCCCTATGGTTCAACTTGAGATAACCACACTCATAAAATGAGCTCAAACCACTTCGGCAGCCCCAGGAAGAGCACAGCTACCTTGGGCAAGTGTCCACACTTCTGACACACGTGCTTCGGATAAGTAGCCTACTCCAGCAAGTACTTAATTTATCTGGGAGCTTTTGACAATAATAATGATAATAGGGACACGTCTTTGGTGCTTACCATCTAAGAAAAGCTAACTTATAGTTTTATTTGGTCTGTGACTACAACTTACATAACAATTTTAATGGAATATAGAATAGAAGCTCTAAGATAAGTCATTTAGAAAAAAATGAAAGTGTTGACTAGTTCAAGTTAGAATTGTCACTCAATGCGTTCTTTTTTCTATTCTAATGGAGACCTTTATAAGAAAGGTGAATGGAACTGCATCTGTGTGTTATAGAGAAAATATGGCTTTTGAAGTTCTGACAACCTAAAATTTCTTAGTAACGAGATTCACAATTGACCTGTGATGCATTTCCTTGACCGTATATGTGAACGAATATGAACTATATTTCTGTGGACCACTGCTTTTCGTGATCCTGTTCTGTAACCCTTTTAAGAAGATTCTTTTGAGTTGAAAGAAAATATAATGTACCTTGGAAATGCAAACATAAGAATCTGTCCGTGATATTACTAATTCGGTTGAACCAAATGTACTACTTTCTACCTCTCAAAAGATTTCAGGGGCAGCTTGGTGTCTGTGGCTCAAGTGACTAAGGCGCCAGCCACATACACCTGAACTGGTGGGCTCGAATCCAGCTTAGGCCCACCAAACAACAATGACGGCTGCAATAAAAAAAAATAGCCAGGCGTTGTGGCGGGCGCCTGTTGTCCCAGCTACTTGGGAGGCGGAGGCAGGAGACTCACTTGAGCCCAGCAGTTGGAGGTTGCTGTGAACTGTGATGCCACAGCACTCTACCCAGGGTGACAGCTTGAGGCTCTGTCTCAAAAAAAAAAAAAAAAAGCTTTCAGGGGAAAATTCCTTATATGGGAGATATTTCCAAGGCCTGGAGCAACTGAGTTCATCCCTTTTCCTATTTGTTATTTTCTTATCTCTTAGAATTGAGTATAAAATTTATCTCTATTTATAAAACGTAAGGTAGGAGTGCAGCAATAGTACGGAAAGGGGGCTGAGTCCACAGGGAAGCCCTATCTATCTCTTTGGAGAATTTCTGAAAGACAGATAGTGACTGGAGTAAATGGAGCCGCAGGTGGCCTTTGTGTGCTTAGCAAAGAGGAAAAGAAAAGGGAGGGGGTGTGTGCAACGTGTTTGGTGAGAGAGTAGAATGTTCTCCAGCTTGGCTTCAGGGCTAGATCTGATTGATACAGAAAGGGAGTAATTATTCTCATTTTATGCACATATATGTCTTAAATATAGTGATGACTAAACATAACGTAGAAATTTGGCATTGGAAGAGGTTTGTTGCTTTGGAGTGTACCAGGGGAAGATACTTTGTGCAGGGCGAGGACGGTGGAGGTGGAATTAAGTCTTTATGGTCAGTAACATTGCAAATCAGTTGGTCACAGCAGGTGCTAAGTAGAGGCCCATCAGGAGAGGCCTCCTTGAAATGTGTGTGTGTGTGTGTGTGTGTGTGTGTGGGTTTATGTTGGTGAAAGCATTGGGGAGCATTTGTTAAGGAACCAAATTTCTGGGAGTAAATATGTAGGGTGTGATCAAAATAATTTGGGATCTGCAAGATCTTGCTACTCAAGAAATGGAATTTGCCAATAGTGTGACCCATTCCTAGAAGCTAACTAAAATCTAAGAAGACCTCGGTATCACAATGTGTATGGCTAGAATTTTGTCCCCCAATAAAAATTTGATTTGTCCAAGTAATCCACCACCTCTTTTAAAATTTCATTTTTTGTTTGTATACTGTAAAATTTTCTCTTTTTAAACACAACAAATGGATATTATAGTGCAGGAATCAACAAACAGAACAGTTCCAGCGGCCCCCAATGCCTTGGTTTTCCTCCTGTGTGACCAACTCATCTTCCACTCCATCCCATCTGAATTACAAACAAAACAGTCCTCCATATTTCCTGAAATACAAACAACTTCTTAGTTGAGAGAAATGATATAGTCCTCTCGTTGATACCTTTTGATTCCTTTGCTCTAACTCTTTGGTTGAATAGCAAGATTGTTTTCTTACATTTTTAACCCAAGTCAGCTAGGGTCCTATAAGTAATTTAACCTTTAATCAGTTCAGTCACTGCTCTTCAGGGGGTGGGTAATGCCCGAAAGTTTAACTAGAGTGTAAATGAATATTTTATGGAGCTCTGCTAGTTTCCGATCAAACAACTATAAGTATCTCCTGTTAAATTAATAAGGCTGCCCATGGGTAGGTGATCAGATGCCCTGCTCCTGGGCCTGTTAGCCACTCAGGAATTATTATAGCATGGTTTGCCTCCTTTTCTGTGTTTTCTACAGCAGTCTGGAAGCAGAGGAGATTCATGCTATCGTTAGGGCTCAGGAAATGATGCCCCAGATGGAAGGTCTCAGAAGTGAAGTTTTCTCTGACCTCCAGCCCTCCTGCCTTTCAACCTCACTCTTCTCTGAGACCAGCCGTGGAAATTAGAATCCCTCTTCCCCAAGGCAGGTCATGGAAACTGAAACTCCTCTTCTCCAAAGCTGGCCATAATACCTAAAATTATTACTGTAGCTTTCCCCTACCTTTCTGTGTTAAGAAATGGCCGTGAAGAAATTCTCAGCCTACCTCTTTTGATTGTAAGTATAAGACCCCTGTTCCACAGAGGGTCTTCCCCAGACCTTGTAGGAAGAAATGTTTGTGGAGAGGCCATGGAGCCTGAACCGGCCTTGCCGAGTCCTCCCCACCCCAGTCTATTATCATGTCCTTTTGGTCCAATCACATTTCCACAGGGCTGTCCCCGCTTCACTGAACCTAAGCATAAAATCAGGTAGCCTTCCATGTGTCTTGGGGCCTTTATTCTGCAAAAATATGACATGTAAACTGTGATTAAATACACTTATGCTTTTTTCTTGTTAACTCATCTTCGATACAGAAGTGTCAGCTGTGGCCCTTACAATGCAGAGGAAAGGGATCAACCTCTCTCTCCCCCTGCAGTTTATTTACTGGCTTAACTGGCATAAAAGCCTTCTGCTTATTTTTTTCTTAATTACAAACAAATCAATGTATTTATTTAGTTATAACATTATTTTCTTCTTTTTATTTCTTTTTTGCCTTTTTAAAAGAGAACGTTTCAGTTGTCAATGAAATGATGTCATACTCTCTGGCTATAACAACCAAAATACAAAGAAAAATATACAATGCAAAAAAAAAAATACAAGAAAAGTTGAAAGAAGGTGAAGATTTGGGTTAGTGGACAGGGTGGATGGTTGAGGGAGGTTATTCATCCTTTTTTCTTGTTTTGGAAGTTGGATCTTAAAAGCTTACTACAGAATTTGCTTCCTAGGGCTGCCTTATTTATATTAAAACACCATAGTATGTGTGGCTAGACTTTGCCTTTCTAGGAAGGTTTTCATATATAGGACATAGCAAATAATTCATAGTTCTACCTTAAGGCAAGAAATGAAAGAAATCCAGTTTATTGATCAGAGTTCTTTTTAAAAATTCTTGTTTTAAATCTTAAGTTTTAAGATGAACATTTTTCCTCAAAGAGAAGAAAACTTTACAAAAATAGCTGTGTGTTTATCCTTGGAAATCTTTCTCAACTATACCATGCCTTGGTACTTTGGGAGGAGGGGTAAGTACGTCAATGCATTGTACCTGTAGGCGATAGCATTTTATATATTTTTGTCAACGCATTTTTCTGTACATTAAATCCTTACAAACTCAAATTTAAACCACGGCCTTAAACATATGCGCAGACTTCAGAAAATCTATTTCAAAAGTTTGGATTCCATTGAATATTAATTGTTATAAATACTGCACGTGTGCTCGTAGTTACACAGAGTTAGATTAATTCCACTGCCAATTACAGTTTTAAATGTACATTTTGCTTTACGCAACTCTGACGATTCGGGAATTCCTGAAGGCAACGTTCTGTGCAGGAAAGATGAAGTGACCAGAAGAAATGAGGACCAATGGGAGTCTTTTGCCAGGAGATTGAATAAGAAAGTTGGTTATTTAGTTAGAAATTCTGGATTCATCTCCACAATATTAGTAGTTCATCTCCACAATATTAGTAGTTCAGGCATTTATCTGGGAAAAAGTGAATAGGGAGAACTTTGCATTATATGGCATTTTTAATGAATTAGGTCTATTCTGTGAGAGACCTGTGCTAGCCACAGGTAGTAATAAAACTATGATAATAATTACTTCCATTTCCAAGATGAAGATTGACTTCATATAACCCCATAAAGAGAAGTCCTCCAGAGATAGTACAGAGAGGGAGAGATTAATGGACACATTTTATAGGCACAAGCAGCTTTTCATGCGATTGCTGGGCTCCCGGTGGGGACTAGTCACAAGACGGAGCTCCCAGGAGTTTCCTTAATAGCGGGTCTAAATCTGCACTTTATGTTTCTGTACTTTGTCCAAAGTCAGACACGTCTTCCCTTCCTGTCTGGCTCTGTGTCTCAGCAAAGGGCCCCACCGTCTGCCCACCTTTCCCTTGCCTCTCTACCAAAAATACCTTAGTTCAGAACCTCAGCATTTCTTGGCCAAGTAATTTTCCTCTATTTCTGATTTCATTAATATATAACTCCCCTCACCGAAACCTGATGAGTTCTTTTCCAAATTGGAAATATGACCGTGACGTATCTTTCATTCACTTTCTAGTATGATTCAATACCTATTTACTGTGCATCCATTGTGTGCTATTCTGTGGGCTGGGAATAGAATTGTGAACAAAAGGAATATATGTTCCATGTTTTCATTATCTTTTGTGAGGTGGTATAGACAATAAATACATTTAAAATAAATACATGTAAGGTGATTCAGAGACAAATAAATGCTATGCACAGAAAATCAAATAGGGGTAATATGGCAGGGTGACTTGGGACGGCCATATGTCATAAGAGAGAGGTGGGACAGGAAAGGACTCTTGAGATGACATTGCCATGTGTGAACAAGCCACGTGTGTAAGGATCAGAGGAACATACTCCAGACCAGTGAGAGGACCTTAGGTGTGCTGCCAGAGTGTTTAGAGACCATTAATTAAGTTATTTTTGAAAGAAGTTCAAAGCACAGTAAGTATATTCTTTTTTTTTTTTGTGATTTTTGGCTGGGGTTGGGTTTGAACCGGCCACCTCCGGCATATGGGGCCGGTGCTCTACTCCTTTGGGCCACAGGCAGTGCCCAGTATATTCTTTTTTTAACTCTGTTTTTTTCTTGGTCAGCATCATTTAAATGTACTGTGGAAGTTTAACTATATGTTCAAGTGTGCCCTGAGATAATAAAGGTTGGAAAACCCTGCTCTTGATATAGGAAACAGCAAGTGCAAAGCCCTTGAGGCAGGTATGAGAATGCTCTTGAGAAACAAAAGACAGTGGAGGTTACTGAGCAAAGGACAGAGTAACAGACAAGGTCAAGATCAGAGACATGGGGGGGCGGGGCATTCGGGAGCTGAGAGTTGTAGTTCTGATTTCATTCAACCATGATTTTTGGCTTCTTAACTTCCTTGGCACCCCAGCCAGTGGGATATTACCATGCTGCTTTGAATATTCCTTTCCCACTCTGCACAGCCCCACTGCTCAGAAACTGGGACTCAACTTAGATGTTGGATCATTTTCTTTTTCTTTCTTTTTTTTTTTTTTGAAGGTTATGCAGGTGTTTAGTATATTCTTGGAGACATGTTAGGTGCTTGCTAGTTGACAACTGACAAGGTATCTTTTTATTCATTGTACATTGAAACCTGATTGCAAGCCTGGTGTAAGTGAAATGGGCCCTGAATGTAGCTCAAAGTCACAAAAACTGGTGTGCGAAACCTCAGGCATTACTATGCATTTAGTGACTGAGGCAGAGAATTCTGTCGGCTAACCAAGGTATGTGCTTATGTCTTCCTCACTATAAAACTGCAGTACATTTCCAGCTTTCCCTGCAGTGAGGAGGATCTATGTTCCAGCCAGTGGAATGTGAGCACAAGTACTATACCTCCCCACACGTAGCCCATAAAATCTTCTAATAAGTGATCATCCATCTTCTTCTACTAGCTGGATGTCAACGCTAAGGGTGATGTTGAAAGCTCTGTATGGCTGATCACAGAGCTACTGTTAGCCTGGGTCCCTGAATGTCTGCATGGAGCAGAGTGCCCCAACTAGTGTCAGCCTGGGTCACTGGATGTCTGCATGGAGCAGAGTGCCCCAACTAGTGTCAGCCTGGGTCCCTGAATGTCTGCATGGAGCAGAGTGCCCCATCTAGTGTCAGCCTGGGTCCCTGAATGTCTGCATGGAGCAGAGTACCCCAACTAGTGTCAGCCTGGGTCCCTGAATGTCTGCATGGAGCAGAGTGCTGCACCTAGATGTCAGGTCATTTTCACCAGACATCTATTCCTCCGTCCTGAACCGGTTGAGTGTCCCTGTCGTGCATCCTTGTGGCACCTCATGTGTGTTATCACACAGCATCACAGCACTTAATTGCCATATTATTCACTTCCTCCTTCCTTTGTTTACTTTTATATTGTGAAATTCCTAAGTGCATAAATTGTATCTTAGTCACCACTGATTCTCTAGCATGCATCCAGCACAGTATTTGTTTTCTAGCAGGCATTCAACAAATATTTGCTGAAATACAAATATAGTCAAGATCCACATAATGATGTCTAGGTCCGTGGTAGACCCTCTATATAACTGTGGTCCTCTAGGATTATATGCTATATTCCTACTCCACCATTTCTATATTTAGATACACAAATACTTGTCATTGTGCTACAATTCCCCACAGTATTTAGTGCAGTAAAGTGTGGTGTGCTGCACTGAACAGGTCTGTAGTCTAGGGGCAATAGATAAACGCCACGTGGCCTGGCTGTGTAGTAGGCTATGACGTCTAGCTTTTGTAAGTACACTCTGTGGGGTTAGCACAACGAAGTCGCCTAATGACGTAGTTCTCACAGCACATTCCCATCTGCAAGTGACATGTGATTCTAAGCAAAAGATTAAAAGTTGAAGTGAAAATGGCAGTCACCAATTTGAACTTCAAATTGATGAGCATAATTGCTTCAAGCCCAGTCTTGCATACTGTGTTAGTTACCCAGAATGAGGCTTCTCTCGTGTCCTCATTTCTTTCAGTATTCTAGACTCTCTTTGGAATTCGAAAGGCTCATAAAAATCTGGTTCCAGTTTCAATCCCACTTGATAGAAAATTTTCCCCAACGCTCAAATTCTTCTGTCATCGGGACCTGTTTTCTCTCTTGTCCAGCCTGCCCTTTCCGACCTCCTGGTCTTTGTACATAGAGTTTAGTCTCTTTAGGATTTACTTCTCACCTCAGCCTTTGGGGACCTCTAACTTATATTTCATGACTGATTCAAGGTCAGTCCTGTGAAAACTCCCATGAATCAGCAAGGGACCCCAATAAAGAGTATTTTTTTATTCTCCCACTGTGTTCAATGGTATTTTTGTCCAGAGCCTGCTCTATCACTCTACACATATCATGATAATTATTATTTATATGCTTGCCTCTCTGTTTAGAAGGATTTCTTTGAAGCTGCTAATAGTGGCTGACTCTTAGCTTCAAGCTGTAGGCTAGCATGTGCATAGCTTTGATGCTCAGTAATCGGGTGAATAAAAATATTTGAATAAAAACAAATAATTCTGGAATGCTTTTTAAAGTTTTTGACTCCAAAATTAGTACCTTTCTGGTATGTGAAGATGCTCCAAGAGATTTCAATTGTTCAAAAATTAGTATATCCAGATAGGTGAATTTCCCTTTTGGTCGCCTCAGAATCTTATACATTGGAATATGGGAAGGGGCAAGGGAGGGGAGGGGGCAGGATGGGCAGAGGAAGAGTAATTGGTGGGTCCACACTTACGGTCATCTTAAAGGGTACGGGTGAAACTTACTAAATAAAGAATATAAATGTCTGTACATAATAAGAAAATGCCATGAAAGCCATGTCAACTAGTTCAATGAAAATATTTCAAACTGTATATAAAACCAGTACATTGTACCCCATGACTGCATTTATGTACACAACCATGATTTAAAAAACAAAAAACATATACATTGGGAATTTATTTTTCCTGAATGATATTCTATGCTTAAACTTGCTCTAAGGATTAGTAGACTTCATTACTCTAAGTACTGAGGCAATAATATAAAATTTTCAGAACAAATCTAATTGGTACATAACTGTGATATCAGTAATGAATCTATAGGCTAAAGAATACCAAAGATTTCCAGCACCCAGAAAATACCAGAAAATAGCTAAAAGTAGACTTTGCCTTTGATCCTACACTCCCTTTACTAGGTATCTAGTCAGACGAAAAAAAAAAGATTATTTTACCAAAAGAACATTTGCACTAGAATGTTTATTGAATCTCAATTTATAATTGCCAAGATGTGGAAGCAACCCAAGAGCCCATCAACTCACAAATGGATTAATAAACTATGGAATATGTATTCCATGGAATACTATGTAGCCATCAAAAGATGGCGACTTTGCATCTTTTGTATTTACTGGGATGGAGTTGAAGCATATTTTTCTTCGTAAAGTATCAGAAAAATGGAAAAGCAATTATTACTTAATACTAATATGAAACCAATAGAAAAATAACTATACATCTACTGAGAAAAAAACACAAGTATATTCAAGTGAGGGAGGAGGAAAAGAAGAGAGGGAAGGAGAAGGAGATTGGTAAACTCTCACTAAATGTGCACAGTGTAAGAATATGCAGCACAGCCTCTGGGTGAAGGGCTCAACTACAACTTGAACTTTACCTTAGAAATGCAAACAATGTAACCTAATCATTTGTACCCTCATATTAATTTGAAATAAAAAAGAGATGTTACACATTAATCCATGTATGTAATGTCTGATGCACCAATAGTGGTTATCAAGTGTGTAATCCATCTTTTTCATATTTTAATCATGGTAAACATAAAATCATTGTAACCATAAAATCATGGTATGAATAAATTTCTTTCTTTTAAAATATTTTTTATTTTTATTTATTATGGCTACATAATTGTCGCACTTGCTATTTTGATACAGGCACACAAAATAGGAACCGTATCAAAATGCAGTTCCTATTTTTATAGGAACATTTGAATTCCACTCTTTGGGTTCAAATTATTGTTGACTATAGTCACTTTGTTGTGCCTTTGAATATTATTCATTCTATCTAGCTAACTATATTTTTGCATTTATCAACCATCTCTCTTTTACTCCTTCCTTCTGTTACTTTCCCAGCCTCTGGTAACCATCATTCTACTGTCTGTCTTCATGAGATCAATCATTCTCATATTTATTTCCCACATATGAGTGAGAATATGTGAGACTTCTCCTTCTGTGCTTGGCTTGTTTCACTTCCTTCACATTCATACAATGTTCTTCACTTCCATGCAGGGTGTTGCAAATGGTAGGGTTTCATTCTCTTTGTGGATATGATATTCTATTGTGTACATATACCACATTTTTCTTTTTCATTTAGTTCTCTCTGAGCTCTGCTATTTCTTTTCTTCCACTGGCTTTGGGTTGGCTTGGCTCTTTCTTTTCTAGTTCTCTAAGATGTGATCTTGGGTGTTAATTTGTTAATTAGGTAATAATTTGTGTTTTTGATGTAGGCATTTAAAGTTAAGAATTTTGCCCTCAGGACTGATTTTGTGGAATCCCATAGATTTATAGCTTGTGTCCTTTTTGTCCTTCAGTTCAAGAAATCTTTTGACTTTCATCATTGACTCAAGAATTGTCAGCAGCAGGCTGTATGTTTGCATGACGTTGTGTGTTTGTGTAGATTTGAGTGTTTCTTTTTGAATTGACTTCTAATTTTATTCCACTATGGTCTAAGAAGACACAGGATATAATTTCATTTTTTTTTAATTTTTTGAGATGGGTTTTGTGGCCTCAGATATGAACAATCTTGGAGCATGTCCTATGGGCTGATGTAAAATTCTGTAGTTTGGGGGTAGAATGTTCCATAAATGTCTGCTACCAGTATCCATGAGATTGCGATAAGCTATCTTATTAGAGTGCAAATTTGTTAATATTCCAATCTCAAGTCCTTCACAGTTGGAGGGCTGGTTGGGTCTTCTTGGGGATATAGCTAAGGTACATTTCCCAGGTTCTCTTTCAATTTTGTGTGGCTGTGTGGCTGTGTGGCTGAGGTCTGTTCAATGAACTGTAGGCAGATGCACTCAGCTCCAGCACTGGCCCATGAACTGCTCCAGGAATTCTCTCTCTTCCTGTGTCTCCTAGTCAGACAGAGACTCGAGTAGGGCAACTCCAAGGACTAGACGATCACAGTCACTAGATGGAGAAACCTGGATGCCTAAATGAATGAATGAGTCGCCCAGTTGACCCTCGTTGGACTGTGATGAGGGGGTAGGGAAAAAAATTCTCTATTAGATTGCACTTTCCAGATGTTTTTTAGCATTTCGTTAGAGAAGTGAGACTTTACAGTAAAATTCTTATCTAAAGAATAAGATAAAAAAAATGTAATAGCTATTTGGAAGCTCATCATGCAGTGTGATTTTAGTTTTGAAAAATCTTTCATGGGGAGCTGGTATTATTTTCCTCAATTAAGAATCACTAGTTACATCTTTAAGCCAAGCAGCTTGAATCACTCACCCTCTTAGTTTTTCCTCCTATTTTCCCTCGTGTCCTCTTGTCTAGATTTCTATTGTCACTTTGAATGTTACTTCTAGGGGTTATGCATTCCTTTAAATTACTCTTTTTCTGATCATTATATTAATATAAGCGAGGCCTTTCCATCCAACCTGCAGGGCCCTAAAAGTCCATTCTCGCTTCCATCCACACGTTGTAGGTTCTCTCACATATCTCTATGTCGTTAGAGCTATACGATGTGTTTACGCAAAATCAGCAACTTTCTGTTGCTTGATGAAGTTTCTGTTTCCTAGTGAGTCATTCTTTATGTGAGTATAGTCAACTCCGTCCAGGAAGAGCACGTGCCCTGTTAGGTTTCATTAAACTAATTTTACTTTTTTTTTTTAATATTTATTTTTATTTTATTATTTACTTATTTTTGTTGTTGTTGCAGTTTGGCCAGGGCTGGGTTCGAAGTCATCACCCCTGGCATATGGGACCAGCACCCTACTCACTGAGACACAGGCACCACCCTAATTTTACTTTTTAAAAATATTCCCTCTTTGTATTTCTAGTTAGGTGGTGTGACTTCTTGCCAAATGTATTAAAATAAACATTTGCTCATTAGGTACTAATAAAGTGCCCACGTAATTCTAGACAGAAGACAGCAAAGTAAGTAAAACTAACAAAAAGTGCGGGGTCCTGAAGCTTGCCTTCTGGTGGAAGAAGATATGTGTAACAAATAAATGAAATACATAGAAATGCACAGGTTGATTCTTCTTCGTAGGAGAATGAAACACAAAGGAGATGAATAAATCTAGGGTAGCAGACTGGAAAGACTGAGCTTCAATCATAAATAAGGTGGTCAGGAAAAGCCTCACGGAGGATGTTGTATTTGAGGCAAGATCTGCAGGAGGTGAGGGAGTGATCCATGCCAGTGTCTGGGGGAGAAGTTTTGTAGGCTCAGAGAAGAGCAAATGCAAAGTCCTGAACCTGGCTCGGTGTCTGGCTCAGCAGTGAGGGCACCAGCCACATACACCAGAGCTGGGTTCAAATCCAGCCCGGAACTGCCAAACAACATTGACAACTACAAACCAAAAAAAAAACAGCCGGGCACTATGGCAGGCTCCTGTAGTACCAGCTCCTCGAGAGGCTGAGGCAAGAGAATTGCTTAAGCTCAAGAGGTGGAGGTTGCTGTGAACTGTGACGCCACGGCACTCTATCGAGGGCAACAAAGTAAGACTATTTCTCAAAAAAATAAAACACTGAGGCATGATTATCTAGGTTTGTTCATGGGGAGAGGCTAATGTGGTCAGAGTAGGGAGAAATAATAGAAGATAAGGTCCAAAAGGAAATGGGTGGCCAGAGTGGTTGGGTCTTTCTACTGTACTCTATGAGTCTATCTTTTAATCCGAGAGAGTTGAGAAGCCACTGAAAGGTTTTAGGCATAGGAGAGACAATATTTGACTTATATTTTAACAGAGTCAGTTTGGTGAGTTTGACCTTAAGAGGCCAAGGTGGAATCAGGATGAAAAGTTGGGAGGCTTTTACACTAATTTCAGTGTAGTTCTTTTTTTTAATTTTTTTTATTTTTAAATTTTTATTAAATCATAATTGTGTACATTAGTGCAATCATAGGGCACAATGTGCTGACTTCATATACAATCTGAAATATTTTCATCGAACTCTTTAACATAGCCTTTATGGCACTTTCTTAATCACTGTATGTAGACATTGGTATTCTGCATTTAATAACTTTCACCTGTACCTTTCTGAGATGCACCGTAGGTGTGATCCCACCAATTGCCCTCCCTCCACCCATCCTCCCCACTCCACTCCCCTCCCTTGCCCTTTTCCCCATATTCTTGTCCTATAATTGGGTTTTAGCCTTCATATGGAAGCTATAAATTAGCTTCATAGTAGGACTGAGTACACTGGATACTTTTCCTTCCATTCTTGAGATACTTTGCTACCTCTTTCATGTTTACATGGATGGAGCTGGAACATATTCAGCGTAGCTTCTTCCAGTGTGTTAGAACGAATGTGGTAAGACATGGTCAGATTTGGGGTACATCTTGAAGATCTGGCCTACTGGATTTGTTGATGGATTTGTTATAAATGAGAGGAAAAATGTAAAAAGGCAAGAATGGCCCTTTTTTAAAAAAAATCAGATTGGTGTGAGGGTGGGTGCAAATGTTTAGGTTACATGGTTTTTATTTCAAAGGTGAAGTTCAAGTCATAGTTGAGCCCTCCGCCCAACCTCCTCGTATACTGGAGGCAAGAATGACTTGAAACGTTTTGTCTTGAGGAATGGGAAAGATGGTGTTGTCGACCTTCTAGGTTTGGAAGATTGAAGATGGGGAAGAGATAAGAAGTTTGATTTCAGCAATATAAAACCTGGGATAACTGTAAGACATTTAGGTAGATGTATCAAGTCACCTGGTGGATATGAGCCTGAAGTCCAGGGAATAGATCTTGGCTGAGTAAACATGAGTTTGGAAGTTGTGAGTTCCTAAAGGGTGAGGCTGGATGAGCTTGCCAAGGAAACAGATGTAGACCAAGAAAATAAAGGGCCTGTCTGGGCTGTAGCACACTCCAACATTAGTGAGCAGAGATCGCAAAAGTGACATCCAAATACAGACAAATGTGGTAGGAGCAGATGATGTTTACCTGGAAAAAAGTCAAGTGAGAAATGTGTTTGCAAAAGGATGAAGGGATCAATTGTGTCAAATGCTGCTGATAAAACAAGTTAAGATGTGGGCTATGAATTGACCTTTGGATTAGCAAGGTGGAGGTCATTGGTGACACTGACAAAAGCAGTTTCAGTCAAGCTGAAAGTGTTTGTAACAAAGAGGAGAAGAAATGGAGACAATGAACAGATAGAGATCAGGGAGGTATTTTTTTGCAAAAGAAGTTGGGAAAGTATAGTTAGATTGCCAGAAGCCCCATGCACAATGTTAATGAGTTAGAATTTTATCCCGCGTACGATGAGGCGTCTTTGAAGGATGTTCAGCAGGAGAATGAGATCCTTTATTTGATTTTTAGCAATCTTGGGTAAAGGTGGGAGCAGAGCAAGCTCAGGTGAGAGCTGAACAGCACTGACCCAGGATTTAGCAGGGTAGGATGAAGAGAGGGCTTTGATTTCATTATTGCCGAGGAATGAATCTGATTAAATATGACCAAATAACCAATTAAATGACTAACTAAATACAGTAAATGATGGAGACAGGCAGAATCTAGGGTACCTCCCACCTTCCTGGCATGTGTGGCAAATAGATGTTCATTATGAAGGCAGAAAGGAAGTTTAGGAGGGATGAGGTTTGGTTTAGTTTTGTTAGAAGAAGAACCCACAGGCTATTAAGGTGGGGACAGTCACCAGACACAAGCTAGGCCTCAAGCTCAGGAGAGAGGTCTGGCCTGGGAGTGAAGCTCTGGGCACAGTTGGTTTATTTTTGATGGTTGAGACCCAGAAAAATAATGAAATTAATGCAATGAGAATAGAAGAAAAATAGAAGGTAGCTAAAGTCTCCAAGTACTGCTAAGAATGTACCAATAAAATAAAATTTAGTCATCTAGAAGACAGTTATTTAGCACTGAAGTTAACTAAAATCCCTTTTTCTGTGACAGACAATGTCAAATTTCCAAGGGAATAATGCTACAAATAAGCATTTATCTGTGATTTAAAAATGATAACAATCAACATATCCTTAAATGACTCAAAATCTAATTTATTTTTCTCGTCCTTGAGACAACACAATAACAATTTAAATTTATATTTATAACGGTGAATCTACAGCATTTCAAGATTTTGGTCAACGAAGAATGATGAAATTGATCCAGCAGAATGCAGAGTAGAAAATTTTGAAGAGATTATTAAGGGTAGTAAAGTATATATTTTTTTCAGTTAGCCATCAATCAATCAATTAATCAATCCATTTAGATCAATCAGTCTCAAAATCTAAGGAATATAGTTAGCCCAGGCAGTAGAGTGTCAGTTTATTGAGATACAAATAACTTTTTCAGCACATTTGGCAAATGTGTTAGTGAAGGCAGGCATGATTTTTATTACTGATTTATTTTTGTAAAAATAACCAAAAAACACAGTTGCTTTCTGCCTGCGTTCCAGGTGTGCTGTGGTGGCAATACCTCTCAGCCATTTTGGAGGGAATCCATAGGTTAAACAGACTTTAGCAATCGCATTTATTTTGCACTATTTGGTTCTACTATATTACAGTTTTTGCAAATTTAGTGCCACGTTCATAGCTTCTTCAAAATGAAAGATGTGACACATTTCATAGGCAACAAGAAAGCACAGGTGCCAGAAACCTGCCTGCTGTCCGCTTTTTAGTTCCTTCCCCGGGGACAGCTGCCCCTTCGACTCTCCACAGCCAGAGTGGGGGCAGCTGTGGAAATGCCAGGAGCCTCAAGATGAGTGGGGACACGCAGGGCATGAGAACACCATGCCAATTTCTCTCCTTTTGGAAAATCCCCTTTTCTGAAATCACCCCAGAATTGGCCCGCTAGGTATAAAACAGGATTTTGCTAGACTAAAATAAGTAGATGTTAGAAAATTGTGGGTTCATGTGATGCTAACACAACAGAGATTTTGGGCATTTATTTCTATAAGTGATGAAGAAATAAATGGTGGGCTTAATCTGTCCTTGCATTTCCCGCCTTGGTGGATGATCTTTCTTTCTTGTTTGCTCCCTTGCTGGAGCTGCCAGCTGGGAGCACCTCGGCTGTCCTCTGGGAACCTGCAAACGTCCTTCATGTGGGGTGTATGGCAATGTCTCTGTCCCACAGAGAGGACCTCATCCCGCTGGTCTTCTATTCCTCATCCTGTTTTTCTTCTCTCTCCTTGTAAATCATTTTCCAGTGTTTCTTTTGGGCATATAGTAAATCAGTTGTGTAAAACAGGTACACAGCCTCTTAGGGTTGACACAGAAATTAGAGACCACGTACTTGGGATGCCTCATTTCGTAGAGGAAGGGCCTGAGGTCTGTAAGGTAATGAACGCGGTTTGAATCACACACCTGTTTCTCTGCAGAGTTTAGACTAGTGGCTACATTTCCAGATTTCCTGTCCAGGGTTCTTCATTAAATTTCATGTAAGCAAAGTCAAATTTCATGCTGTATATTCCTGGATTAAGAAAAGAGAAAGTTTTCTTTCTCTGGCGCTCACCGAGCATTTTTTTCCTTGCTTCTGAACACTGCACTTTTCTGACAAAGGTGAGGCGCACAGCCATCTGCGTCTTTCCACCCAGGCTTTGCAGGGGAGGGCTGTCTCTGGGCAAGGCTTACAGAGGTGGGAAGGAAAGGAAGCAGAGGAGAAAGTTAGAAGCCTCTAAAAGGCCAGATTTAGGAAAGAGAACATATCTCAAGTATCAAGAGACACCAAAATATGATTGTTGATCAAAAAGCCTTGAAAAGGAACCAATCAACAAAAATTTCTTTTAGGCTGGGTGCAGTGGCTCACACCTGTGATCCCAGCACTCTGGGAGGCTGAGGCAGGTGGATTGGTTGAGCTCAGGAGTTTGAGACCAGCCTGAGCAAGAGCAAGACCCTGTATCTGCTAAATATAGACAAACTAGCCAGGCGTTATGGTGGGCACCTGTAGTACCAGCTAGTCAGGAGGCTGAGCCAAGAGGATTGCTCAAGCTCCAGAGTTTGAGGTCGCTGTGAGCTATGATGGCACTGTTGCACTCTACACGGGATGACAGAACAAGACTCTGTCTCAAAAAATTAAAAAAGCTGGGTGGTGCTTGTGACTCAGTGGGTAGGGTGCTGGCCCCATATACTGAGGGTAGTGAGTTCGAACCTGACCCTGGCCAAAATGCAACAACAACAAAAAAATAGCTGGGCATTGTGGCGGGCGCCTGTAGTCACAGTTACTTGGGAGGCTGAGACAAGAGAATCGCCCAAGCCCAAGAGCTGGAGGTTGCTGTGAGCTGCGATATCACTGCACTGTACTGAGGGGGACAAAGTGAGACTCTGCCTCTAAAAAAAAAAACAACAACAAAAACAAAAACCAAGAGTTCTTGGATTTTTCCCTGAAGCATTTGGGGGTACCCATCAGGTACAGGTAGCTTTTTTGACCTAGCAGAAGACAAGCTAGATCAGCTGGGGAATTGGTTATTCATTCAGTGTTATTAGGTCATAAACTTTTGCAATCGGAAATGTAATTCCGGAAGCATTTATTTTGGAATTTCTTTTCTAAAATGCTGACGGCCATCATATGAAGGACTGGATATATTAAAAGTCAAAATGCAAAATTTAGGTCCTGGTTCTGATTCGAAATATGTGAATTACACAGGCCAGATAATACTCACAGATTATATCCTCATTGAAAAACATGTACTGATACCTTTGCTGCCTATATTTCAGATATCTGGTAAGAAAAGCAGAATTATAAAGACAGTAAACTTCAAGAAAAAAACAGTACACAGCGTCATTATCATAGAACAAAGGAAGGAGATATGTCCAAAGGCATTTAAAATCAAATGTCATAAATTAGAGAATTCCTTTCCTTATACATGAAAGGGCCCATTTCCCACTTCCCCTGCCTGTCTGCCCCCAAAGCACTAATGCATTTGTGCATTTTAAAGACAACCTCATATCCCAGCATCAGGAGGAGGCCTAGGTTTTGTGAGGGCTGAAACATACAATTCAAGGGACCTCTTAATTTTTCTAGAAACTTATTAATTTTCTTCATTGCTAAATATTAAAGGGTTTGAAATGTTTTGTTACATGAACACACTGTATAATGCTTAAGCCAGGACTCTTCATGTGCCCATCACCAGACCAGTGTTCACTATACCTGGTAAGTTAAGTTATTGCCTTTCATCTCCTCCCTCCTCAGATTTTAATGTCCTTTAAATCTTTTTTGTGCCCCTGTGTGCCCATTACTTATCTCCCAATTATTAGTGAATACATGTGGTGTTTGTTTTTCTATGTCTGAGCTACTTTCCTTGGGATAATGGCTTCCAAGTTCAAGTTGCTGCATGAAAACATTATTTCATTCCTTTCTCTGGCTGAGTAGTACTCCAATGTATACAGATGCAGTGCATTTTCTTAATTTACTCATGAGTGGATAGGTACTTAAGTGAATTCACAACTTTGCAATCGTGAATTGTGCTGTGATAAACATTTGAGTGCAAGTGTCTTATTGATAAGATTAATTCTTTTTCTTTGGGTAAATACCCAGCGATGGGATTGCTGGATTAAGTAAGTCTACTTTTATTTATTTGAAGAACCGCTGTACTGTTTGCCATAGAGGTTATACTAATTTGCAACCCCAAACAATTCCTTTCTCTCTGCATACACACCAACGTCTATATTTTTTTTGCCTTTTTAATAATAGCCATTCTGGCAAGAATAACATAGTATCTTATTATGGCTTTAATTTGCATTTCTCTGATGATTAGTGATATCAAGCATTTTAAATCTATGCTTATAGGTGATTTCTCTATTTTCTTCTGATCCTGATATTTACCACATTTTAATGGGGTTGTTCATTATTTTTTCCTGCTAATTTGCCTGAGTTCTTTGTAGATTCTGAATATTAGCCATCTGTCAAACGTCTAGTTTGCAAATACTACACATTTTCTCAAATTCTATAGGCTGTCTATTTACTCTGTTAATTGTGTAGAACCTTTTCAATTTAATTAAGTCCCACTTATTTATAACTTTCGTTGTTTCTATTTTTGCCTTTGGGGTTTTAGTCATAAAATCTTTGCCTAATCTAATCTCTAGCAGAGTTTTGCCTACAATTTTTATGTTTTCATGCCTTACCTTTAAGTCTTTTATTCATCTAGAATGACTTTTTGGACGTGGTGAGAGACGGCGGGGGGGGGGGGGGTCCCTTTTCACTCTTCTCATGTGGCTTGTGATCCAGTTTTCCCAGCACTATTTGTTGAGGGGGGCTTCCCTTCCCCTGTGTATACTGTTGTTCGCCTTGTCAAAGATTGGCTCTATCACCAGTATTCTGTTTCATTGGGTTAGGTCTCTACTTTTATATCAGGGTGTTTTGGTGACAAACCTTATAGTATAATTTGAAGTCAGGTAACGTGATGCCTCTAGATTTGTCCTTGTTGCCTAAAATCGCTTTGGCTATTTGAGCTCTTTTTTGGTTCCAAATGAAACTTAGTATTATTTTTTCTAGATCTGTAAAATATGATGTTGGCATTTTGATGGGGATTTGCATTGAATCTGTGAATCTCACTGGGGAATATGGGCATTTTAATGACATTGAACCCACCTGTCCACGACGAAGGGGTGTTTTTCCATTTGTTTGTATCATCTGTGATTTCTGTCATTAGTGACTTACAGTTTTCCTTGTAGAGATCTTTCACAGCCTTATTTAAGTGCATACTCCCAGTCATTTTATTTTCTTTGTATCTATTGTAAATGATATTGAGGCCTTGATTTGACTCTCAGCTTGATCGTTACTATGCTGTCTCCAGAAACTCCTCTAACTTGCAAGGACTCCAACAGACTCGTGGTAAAGGGCTGAAAAAACATTACATCAAAAGTTAGCAGGTATAAACAGTCTTATATCGGATAAAATAGGCTTTAAATCAACAATGGTAATGAAAGACAAAGATGGTCCTTATATATTGGTAAACAGAGCAATTCAACAAGAAGACATAATAATCCTAAATATATATGCACCTAACAGAGTAGCTCCCAGATTCAAAAAGCAAATTCTACTAGATCTAAGTGAAGAAAGAAATAGTAGTGTCTGAATTGTCAGGGAATTCAATAGCCCCACTGATAGAACTGGACAGATCATCAAAGCAGAAAATAAATAAGAAAATGCTGGACGTAAATGGGAATCTACAATAAATGGCCCAAACAGACATTTACAGAATGTTCTACCCTTAACTGCTGCAGATATGTTCTTACCAATAGCACATGGGATATTTTCCAAGATTGATCATATTTAGGCACAAAATATATCACAACAAATAAAATATCAAAATCATGTTGTCTTCTTGCACTGTAGTAAAATAAAACTAGAAATCGATTCCAAGAGGAACACTCAATTCTACACAAAGTCAGGGAAAGTAAACAAATTGCTACTTAACAATCCTTGGACCAGTAATGAAACTGAGATCAAAATGAAAAGATTTCTCAAACTGAAAAATAAAGGGGACATGAACTATTGAAGTCTATGGGATACATAAAAAGAAGTTCTAAGGAGAAAGTTCATAGCCTTAATTGTGAAAAAGACACAAGATCACAAATCAACAACTTACTGTCATGTCTTAACAAAGTAGAACTAGAAAAAGAAAAGCAAACCAAATCAAAGGCAGCAGAAGGAAAACAGAAATAACAAAGATCAGAGTAGAGCTAAACAAAATGGAAATAAGAAAATATTAAAAATGATCAAGGAAACAAAGGGTTGGTTCTTTGAAAAGATAAACAAAATGTTTTCAGTAATTTATTATCTGACAAATTCTATATTTTTTTTCCATTGCATTTTGGGCTAAACATTTTTCAATGACCTCTTCTAATAATAATTTTGTAAAATAATCAACACATTGAATCCCACAATGGCATAAATGTATTCATGATCTATGTACAAATGACAATAATGACTTAAATGTCATTTGTACGTAGACTTAATAAAAAAAATAATTTTGTAGTATCAATTTCTATAAAGTCTCTAGACAGGTTTTTCCTTTAGCACAGTCAATGACAATTTCTTTTTTATTTTTGGGAGTTGATCACAGAAGTCACATGAGTTCCTAGAAAGATGTTTTTTCAGTTTGCAGAACTGCCGTTGCCAAGTGCCTTACACATGTGGGGAGACTAAGACTGTCTGTTCTTCATGATTTTCATCAACATTGTGTCAGGTGTATCTTTAGTTGTATATGCTGCATTATCATATGTATTTCTGATGGAAGAGGAATTTCAGTTTGCCTGGGCACCCCTGCAAATTACACGATGAGATTGACAGTAAGCATTAACGAGAATTACAGTCCTTCACATTAGGTGATTGGAAGAATTATTTTCAGACTGGCTTCTGGTTTGTATATTTCAAGCCTTGTTATTCTCTATAAATGTACTTTTGCTGTCAGAAGTCTTAGGACATGATGCTATTTTGAAACCTGCATTTAGGGGTTAACTAAGAAAACTAGTTAGCAACGTTTTTAGTAGGGACTACCTGACTACCATTCCCCAGAGCAAGGCAGTTAATAATAACTTTAGCATGTAAATAAATAAGAACCAATATAAGCAAGTGTTTTTCAGCCTTTTTTATCTCATGGCCCACTTGAACTTATAGTTAGACTTATGTATCACACTTAAATTACATTGATCAAAAAAAGAATATACTTACTGTGCTTTGAATGTCTTTCAAAAATAATTTAATTGATGATCTTTAAAAATGTTCATGGCACATCTAAGATCTTCTCATGGCACACCGGTTCAAAATCACTGATATAACCCAATACACCCAAACAAAATGTATTCTTATCTCAACTTCCTACTACCTCAATACCACATGCCATGAAAACAAGGGGAAACAGGTGTGCAATTAAACCTGGGGTGGGAAGGAAAGCTATCCTGACCAAACTGTGATAAACATAGTCTACTTACATAAGTTGTACAAACACCTGATTGTATTAACACATGGCTGTAGCCCCTTCCTCGGAGAGCACTGGGCTGAGGTTCACATGCTTTTAGCTACTCAGTGACCCTGCATCTCCCAGACTGACCCTTCACTGCTGAATACAGACTCGCCTTCCCAGGGGCTGTGTCTTCATTACAAATAGTCCGTATCAGATTCCTGGGTTGCCGTAGCAAATATTCACAAACTTGCAGGCTTAAAACAGCAGATATTAATTCCTTCCCAGTTACGGTGGCCAGAAGTCTGAAATCAAGGTGCTGGCAGGTCCTGGCTGTCTCTGAAGGCTTTAGGGGAGAATCCTGCTTGTTTCCAGTGCTCAGTGGCTCCAGGGGACATCCTGGCTTATGGCTTCACAGCTCCCACCTCTGTCCCCTTTTCCATGTGGACTTTTTTGTGTGTGTCTTCTCCTGAGTCACTTGCCCTTAGATTTATGATCTATCAGATAATGCAGAGTGACATCATTTCATGGTGCTTAACTTAATTATATCTGCAAAAGCCTTTCTCCAAATAAGATTATGTTCATTGATTCTGGGAATTGAGACATATTTTAAGGGTCTACCCCTTAACCCCCTATGATTTCTTAACACTTATTATTTAAGAAGTTTCGGACTATGATTACTAAGTAACATACTTGAGGTAGCAACTCTATTTTTATACATCATTGTATTTTCCCCTAGTTTCCTAAAATTCCAAATTCCTCTATTTTTTTCAAAATAATCAACACATTGAATCCCACGATGGCATAAATGTACTCATGAACCATGTACAAATGACTATTAAAATAATTTTGTAATATCAACTTCTATAAAGTCTCGAGACAGGTTTTTCCTTTAGCACTGTCAATGACAATTTCTTTTTTATTTTGGGGAGATGATCACAGAAGTCACATGAGTTCCTAGGCGGATGTTCCAAAGAGACTTCCAAACAAATAAGCATTAAATATTTTTGTACCCAATTATCCTAAGTCATTCAAGGTACCCTCCAACCTTGTTTTTACAGCTGAATGCATCATGATCTGTGAATCAAGAGATTTTTAACCTACAAAACCTAGTGTGTGTTGAGAATGGCTAATCTAATTACCAAGGCAATACACATGGTCAGCTGGTGGGCTTGTAACGTCCTGTGTTTCCTTTGAGCAGAATGTGGTCCCCCTGTGGAAACATGGATTAGGAGGAGATGTGAGTGCAGATGTGTTCTTTAACGGATGTGATGGGTTGGTACTATCTGTCCAGTCCCACGGAATCTGTGACTTAGGGCTACAGTAAAACAAGTTTATGAGACTTGCAGGTGAGCTTGGTGGCAAGATTACAGTCAAATCCAGGGATATATTACCAGGATGCGGACAGCCGTGAAAAATAACTATTGCAGAATAGTATTAGGATGTGTGCGGCAACATTCCTTTCTGACACCCTCTGCGCAATTCATCTGCAGCGTGCCGTTTCTGTATCAGTCTCCGCAGCCAGGGAGAAAGACAGAGAGAGGATTACACGTGGGCAGGAGCAGTAAAGAAGCCACCAGCTCCTTCCTGTTTGACTTACATTAACACTCTACTCATTGGGAACCATGAAGAGCTCATTTTGATAAAGCAGTTTTTGAAACAAAAGCCTCCCAGGTTTTTAAACTTTTAAAACATTTATTACTTTTTGGCAGACTAGTTTTACTGTAATAGCCGAGCTTGAAAATGTAAGCATGGGGTGCTGTTGTTTGTAGGTTGTGTGCATGGTGAACATGATTTGGATGGAAAGTTCAGGAATCTTAGAACAGGTGCAATTGGAAAGTCAATTCCTTTGTTTTTCTTTTCTCAGGCTTTGTCCCTGTACTTTATCATTTTCAAAGATCATCAGGAATACATCAGTTTTATTTTGCAGTAAGATCACAAACCTGTGGCTCAAAGGAGTAGGACACCAGCCCCATATGCCGGAGGTGGCGGGGTCAAACCCAGCCCCGGCCAAAAACTGCAAAAAAAAAAAAAAATATATATATATATATATCTATATATATAATCTCATTGTTAAGATTGTATAGAGATTGAGAGAAAACACAGTTTTCAGGGAGTTTATATTTTTTTTTGTTTATTAAATCATAGCTGTGTACATTAGTGCAATCATGGGGTATAATGTGCTGGTTTTATATACAATTTGAAATATTTTCATCAACTTGGTTAACATAGCCTTCAGGGCATTTTCTTAGTTATTGTGTTCAGACATTTATATTCTACATTTAGCAAGTTTCACCTGTACCCTTCCAAGATGCACCGTGGGAGTTTATATGTTTATCTACTTATTAATTTATTTCTCATACAAATATTTCTGGATCTTCTCATACAGGTAAGGGGTAGTGCAGAATTTTATTTGGGACAAGACTAGTCTAAACAAATTTACTTGTCACGTGTAATAGGCTTTGTGACATGGAGAAAAAATGATAATATTCATTTGATTTTTTTATTAAATCAAAACTGTGTACATGACTGCATTTATGGGATACAATGTGCTGATTTTATATACAGTTTGGAATGTTTGCATCAAACTGGTTAATATAGCATTCACCTCACTTATTTAATTGTTGTGTTAAGATTCATTTGATTTTATTCACTAGATATTTATTAAGTGCCTACTGTATACTAGACACTGTCCAGAGGCGATAGCCCCACAGAAGACAAAGTATCTGTTCTCTTTGGAGACAGAGCAAGACAATCTTAACACAATAACTAAGAAAATGCCCTGAAGGCTATGTTAACCAGTTTGATGAAACTATTTCAGATTGTATATGAAACCAGCTCATTGTACCCCATGATTGCATTGATGTACACAGCTATGATTTAATAAAAAAATAAAAAAATAATGGAAAAAAAATAAAGTAGAGGGTGGTAAGTGTGCATACAGTAATATGAGGGTACAGGTAAGAATATCAGAATTATCCTATGACTCAAATACATTTTCATGGAAAAGGATCACTTAGGTGAGTTAAGAGAAATGAATTTTAATTAGAGTCATTTAGGAGAGGAGGCAGGGCTTAGGCTGTGGAAGCCACTCAGGAGAAGACAAAGAGGTTTAACAACTTATGATTATGTTGCAAACATTCAGTGCAGAGCATTTTATAATTAATATCTATGGCACTTCCCTATATAAATTTCAAAAATGTGGCTTTGCAAAGCCCAGCCATAAGATTTGCTGCCCATAGAAATAATTAAGAGTTGAAGATAGAGTAATAAATAGAGGCATCCTGCTGTGTGGTACAGTGGGAGTGTGGATGGGAATGAGCTCTGAGAGGCATAGACTTTATAAAGCTCACCATTTCTCCTTATGGTCTATAGCCAAACAGCGATGCTTGAGCCGCTGTACAATGAAATTTCCAAAAGATACATGCATAAGTACACATAGTTCAATAAAATGGTCTGCTAAATGGGCAATGTTTGCTGAAAAACAAATAGAATGAATTTTCTTAATAGTGTTTTTTTTTTTTTTGAGAAGCCCGTTTTTCTTAGCATCATTTCTGGAATACACTTGGTAGAGGAGAAAGAAGGAACAAATTGTGCTGTGAGCCTGAGATTGGAATGTCTAAAATATAATTTTAACACTGTAGGTGAAATGCACAAATATGACATGATAGAATCGTAGGCATCTCATAACAAAACTTTGCTGCAATGTAATCATGACACAGATTAAAGGGAGAAATGAAAAAAATGACAACACAGAACTCAGACAAATGTAATGACCCAGTTAACATTTACATGGATGGCCGTGTCTGGGAAGATTGTCTAACGATTGAAATAGAGAAGTTTGGAACACAGGGTCTGCAACCGTCATTTATGACCACTTACTTCATGGGGCTATTGGGAGGTGCAATAAATATAAGACAAATTCACCCTGCTAGATGGCTGGGCAAAATTAGGTGCTTTAATAGGTTAAGTGAGTCAGTGCTAAATCAATACAAAGACAAATGATTTGGGTTCATAGGCTGGTCAGCCAAGTTTATTTCCCAGGCACAGGTCTCCCTACAAAGAAAGCAATTAATATGATTGCATCAAGTCATCAGAGGATCTTTATAGGCCAGAGGAAGCATGAAAACAGATTTCTTGGGCTACAGATTTCATCGGCTAAGGACCACTACCTGTGTAAGATCAGGGATAATTGTCACGATGTTCTGTTCACCACCAAGTGTTGACGAGCTTCCCTTCCCTGCGTGGTAGGAATACAACAGCGTTGTATCAAGACCATTGTGAAATCCCCAGAGAGTCATAAAGGGACGCTGGCCCAAATCTTCAGCCTATAAGAGTATTATCTCGGGCAACTAGGACACATGCAATTTTGTAGGTAAAAGGTTTTAAAGGATGCTACCCTGCCTTAATTCAACTATATTCTGCAGTCATCTTCAGACTAATCAAATTGGACTTGACAGGAAAGGCTCAGTACACATTCAAACGGCTGTCTTATACTTAGGGAAGAGTGATCAGATGGCACGGGGTTATAGCCTACCTCTGTCTCCAGACATCAGAGGAAGTGACACAGAGCTGGTAACTTTCAGCACTCATTTTTTTTTCCTTTTTGCGTTCTTAAGAAACAAAGAGGAGCCAAGCAAGAATAGCATGTGGTGACTACAGGTTATGTGCAGGAGAGAGGTGGAGCTGAGGCTGGAAATGGTCTTGGGGACCACAGGCTGAATGGTTGCATGCTGTGTTTACAATTAGATTTCGTCTGCAAGGGACGGACCCTTGAAAGACTTTAGTAGGAGAATAAGTATGAAAATTATTAGTAGTATCATTATTTGAGACAGAGTCTCACTCTGTTGCCCAGGCTAGAGTACTGTACTATCAGCCTATCTGACAGCAACCTCTAACTCCTGGGCATAATTTTTCTACTTTTAGGAGGGATTGGGGGGGTCTCGCTCTTGCTCAGGTTGGTCTCGAACCCCTGGTTCCACCCGCCTCGGCCTCTCAACGTGAGAGGTTTACACACATAAGCCACTGTGCTTGGCCTGTGAAAGTTGTTTTGGCACTGTCTACTGCCTCTGGAGAGAACCTGAATAAAGTATCAATGAAATAAGTAACTCTCACAAAACACAGCTGACCATGATCCTAACTCAAATAGCACCTATTTGTATTAAGTTAGTTACTGGTAGACACTCACACATCTTCTTTATTCCTCTTGCTTATTTTAAGAAGGCAAGTATGTAGTTATTCCCTTCTCACTGTTGAGGAAATTGAGAATCAAAGTGGTTAATTTTCTCATGCAACCCGACAGAGGAAGTCGAGGTAACATTTCAGAGATTGGAATTTCTGATCAAGTGGATCTGTCTCGTGTCTTTAATTTACTAAGGACAACTTTGTCCTGATTCTCTGCAGAAGTTCATCGAGCTCTTCAACCAGCTATCCAAGACACAGAGGCCTCAGCGGTGACCTTGTAAACTACTTTGTCTCATTAGTGGGAAAAATGGAGTTGCATGAACAGTTTATTTATATTTTGCTTTATTCCGTGTCAATGGAGGAACAAGCATTATTTTAGACGTTGAAAAGACTTTGATAATGGCCCTGTAATAAAGTCTTTTCATGCAAGACTGGAGAAGATCATTCCTTAAGTAATTTATATATAAATGTTTATATTGAACCGCAAATAGTAATGAAGAGCTGAGACAATTTTAAAGATGAGTAAGTTTGGGTTCCTGGAAGGCCAAGCACTTGTAAAATAGGTATAAAAAAAGTTTGCAAATGATAAATGTGAGATAAAGATTCTGCACTGTTTTTCTTCCTGGGTGTTCCCTTATTTTGGATAGCTGAATAACCCACTCCCCTGCTTTCTTCAGGTGTCTGCTCAAATGAGACCTTCTCTTATACTGATAGCTCTCCCACCCACTGGCACTCCTTACTTCTTGATATTTTATACCATGTATCCATTTTTAGCTTGCAGTGCAATTAATATTGTCTGAAATTTGTTAGTGTCCACCTGGTCTATTAGAACAGAAGTTTAATGAGGGCAGAGAGATTTGATTTCCGATGAATTTCTAGACCACTAGAAAATTCTTGAGACAGAGTATGGGTGAAATCAGTTAAATATATGAATAAAGGGAATAGGACCTAGGGAGACCAGGTAGCAGAACTTATCATCGAGTAGCAGAAAACAGGGTATTGTCAACTGATCCTGAGGACAAGCACCCTCCTTATAAATGTTACTGAAAAGTTTCTGCAGTACGGGTGCCAGCTCTGCTCTGTAGATCTGATAACATTCAGCTGTGAAAACGTTTGGTCTGGGGCTTTTTTGGTTGTGATATTTTTTGTTGCTGCTTCAATCTCATTGTTATCGATCTGTTCAGGGACTCTATTTCTTCCTGATTGCATCTTGGGAGGTTGTATAAAGGAATTTGTCCATTTGTTTTACATTTTACATTTTATGTGCATAGAGATTTTCACAGCATTCACAGACAATATTTTGCGTTTCTGGGGTGTCAGTTGTAATATTTCCTTTTTCATTTCTGACTGAATTTATGAGGGTCCTTTCTCTTCTCTTTCTGGCTAATCTAACGAGAGGTCTATCAATTTTGTTTATTTTTCTAAAGAACCAACTTTTGGTTCATTGATCTTCTGTGCTATTTTCTTATTTTTGATTTCATTTAGTTTGGCCCTCACTGAGGGCCAGATAACCTCACTGTGGTTATTTCTTCTCTTCTGCTGGCTCTGGGTTTGGTTTGCCCTTTCTTTTCTAGTTCCTTTGAGATGTGTAATAAGATTATTAATTTGCAGTCTCTCTGTCTTTTTGCTGTAGGTATTAAGGCTATACACTTTCCACTCAGGACCAATTTTGCCGAATCCCATGGATTTTGATAACTTTGCCATTCATGTGGAGGAATCTTTTGAGTTCCACGTTAATTACATCACTGATCCAGTAAGCATTCAGAAGGACGTTGAACTTCCATGAAATTTTTATGTAAAATTTTTATGTAAAATTGGGCATTTCTCTTGGTGTTAATTTCCAGTTTAATTTCTTTGGAAAAGCAGACAAAAATACTTTGTAGAAAAGAATTCCTATTCAATTAATGGGAAAATTAGATTGCCACACGCAGAAGAATGAAACAGAATCCATCTTGCTCTCCTCTCCCACAAATTACCTCTAGATGGATAAATGACTTAAATGTAAACCATGAAACCAGAAGAATTTTAGAAGAAAATGTTGAAAACCTCTTTTAGAGATCAGCCTAGTCGAAGCATCTATGAACATTCCAGTGGCATTCACAACAACAACAAAATGAATGAATGGAACTTGATTAAATTAAAAGGCGTCTATACGGCCATGGATATGACAAACAGAGCAATGGACAACCTGGAGAATGGGAGGAAACCTGTGACACAGGGCAGTAACCAGAGCCTAAAATATAAGGAACTAAAAGAAATTAGCAAGAAAAAAATCAAACGACTCCATCAAAAAGGGAGCAACAGCCATGAATAGAAGCTTTCAAAAGAAGATAGACAAATGGTCAACAAACACATGAAAAAGTACTCAACTTCTCTAATCATAAGGGAAATGCAAATTAACACCCCACAGTAAAAGATCACCTTACCCCAGTTAGAGTGGCTTTTATTAAGATGTCAAAAAAATATAAATACTGGAATGGGTACAGAGAAAAAAACTCTCCTCCGTGGTTGATGGAACTGTCAATTAGTCCAACCTCTATGGAACACAGTTTGGAAATACCTAAAGATCTAAAAATAGACTTACCATTTGATCCAGTAGTTCCACTACTGGACTACTGGGTATTTACCTAAAGAAATAAACATGTATTGAAGCATGATTCACCATCATGAAGGTGTGAAATCAATCCAGTGCCCACCAATTCATGAGTGGATTAACACTCATTAATCAATCCAGTGACCACTCCATTCATGAGTGGATTAACGTATACCACGGGCTCCTACTCAGCCACGAGGAGGTATGATTTAATGCCTTTTGCAGGAATTTGGGTGGAACTAGAGACAATTATCCTAGGTGAGGTATCTCAAAAATGGAAAAATGAACACAACGAGTACTCACTATTAAACAGGAACTAACTAAAGAGCTCACAGGTGCTTAGAAGGAAATAAAACATAACAGAAATCAATCTGGGGAGGAGGAAGACGGATGGGCAAAAACTCATGTAATGGATATGATGGACACTGTCTGGGGAAGGCACACTCATAACCATGACTCAGGCATTATGAAAGTGTTTGTACAAACCAAATTATTTGTACTTCCATAATACTTTGAAATAAAAAGGGTATGGTAGTAAAATAAGTTTAATGAATGCTTAGCCAGCCTTTACCACACCATATTTATTATAAATGATGAAACTGGAAATTGCATCATAAACAATGGCTGCATTCTGATCATCCAAAAGTAGAATTAGCCTGTACTAGAATACTAGTCAATCAAAGCCAATCGAGATACCCTTTCTGGTCCCAGAACAAAAGAAGCTGGTGTGAGTGCAGAGAGAAAGGAGTTCTTATCTACTGTTGGTGGGACTAAAAACCAGGACAACTCCGCAGAGAACTGTGTGGAGAGATCTCTGGTAACTTTAGGCAGATCTATCATTGACTCCCACTGCTAGGCGTGTCCCCAAAGAAAAAAATGTCACTTCATAAAAAGGACACTTAAGGGCGGCACCTGTGGCTCAGTGAGTAAGGTCCCGGCCCCATATATGGAGGGTGGTAGGTTCAAACCCAGCCCAGGCTGAACTGCAACAACAACAACAAAAAAGACACTTAAGCCTTAAATGTTTAATAGCAGCACAATTCACAATTGCAAAGACGTGGAAACAACCCAAGTACCCAACAATACATAAATAGATTAGTAAATGTGGTATATGCATGCTCTGGAGTCATAGTCAGCAAGAATCTAGTATCTGTTTGTGGCAACCTGTGTGGAACTGGAGACCATTCTTCTAAGTGATACATCTCAGGAATGGAGGCCCAAACACTTGTACTCAGTATCAGGTTGAACTTGATCAATCAACACTTCAGTGCACGTATGGAGGGTAAATCTCAATGAAAACCAAGGTGGGAGGACAGGACAAGGGCATAGGCAAATTCACACTTGGGTGTGGTGCACACTGTCTGGGTGGGGCACTTATAACTTTGACTCAATTTCTGCAAAAATGAAGTATGTCAACAAAACATGTGTACCCCCTAATATACTGAATTTTTTTTTTTTTTTTTTTGCAGTTATTGGCCGGGTTTGAGCCCACCACTTCCAGTATATGGGGCTGGTGCCCTACTGCTTTGAACCCCAGGCACTGCCCTTAAATAAATATCTTAATGACACATTGTTAATATAGAAAAATAAATCACAAAATAATGTCTGCAGGGTGTGAAATGGAAAAAAAATTTCAGAAATTTTGAAATGTGCTGCATATATAGTTGCAACTGGAAAATTCCTATCCTTTCTTTAAATTCTATCCTTTCTTTCATTTTTCTTTTTTTTTGCAGAGTTTGGCAGGGGCTGGGTTTGAACCCACCACCTCTGGCATATGGGATCAGCTCCTTACTCCTTTGAGCCACAGGCGCCGCCCATATACTAAATTTTTTTTTTTTAAAAAAGAAGACATTCTCATCTTAGAAAGGTACAGGTGAAACTTACTAAATGTAGAATATAAATGTCTGCACACACTAACGAAGACAATGCCATGAAAGCCATGTCAACTAGTTCGATGAAAATATTTCTAATTGTATATAAAACCAGCACATTGTACCCCATGATTGCATTTATGTGCACAGCCATGATTTAATAATAATAAAAAAAATTGGTCTTTCATATCACAAATAAGCCATCAAATAGGTCATGAGGGGAAAAAATTACTCTTTGGACTCCCTTATACATACTTCGCATATTGGGATGGTTTCAATTTTAATATCTTGTAGATATACCCTGAACTGTGTTTTTAGTGTTTATAGCCCCTGAAGAATATTCTCTTGCCTTAAACTTTTTTTTTCTTTTTGGGACAGAGTCTCACTCTGTCACCTTCAGTAAAGTGTTGTGGTGTCATAGCTCACAACAACCTCAAGCTCTTAGTTCTCAAGCAATCTTCCTGTCTCAATCTTCCTGTCTCAGCCTCCTGAAAGGGGCTAGGATTCTAAGCGCCTGCCACAATATCCAGCTGTTTTTTAGAGATGGGGTCTTGCTCTTGCTCAGGCTGGTCTTAAACTCCTGAGCTCAAGTCATCTGCCCACGTTGACCTCCCAGAGTGCTGGGATTACAGGTATGAGCCATCATGCCTGGCTAACCTCAAACCTTTCTGATTTTGGCTATCCAAGAGCAGTGAGTTCAAGCAGCTGTGGGAGTAAGGGCGGTAGCAGAACTCCAGTATGCTAGGAGAAAGTCAGGTAGCAGAGTGGGTGAAGGACACCAGGAGATACTGAACTTGGGGTTAGATGTAGGCTGGGTCTCAGTGCTAACTTCACAGTCATGGTATTGTGAATAATAAAATGCATCTGTTTGTACAAAATTTCCTTCATGATACAAAAAGGGGACAGGACTAAGTATTTATAAGACTGTTGTTTCTAGTATTGGGGACAGTATGTCTATACTAATCTTTCTCACTTTAGAAACTGCAATTTGATAAAATGTTGCTATTTTTGAGCTATGCCAGGGACAGCTTGTAGGTCTAGTAAGCTGACAGCACTGAAAAGCCTTTGTGAATGGTTGCCTCAGTCATTTTTCCTAGGACCTGAAATCAAGAAAGGATAGGAATTTAAAGAAAGGATAGAGGGCGGTGCCCGTGCCTCAAAGGAGTAGGGCGCCAGCCCCATATGCCGGAGGTGGCGGGTTCAAACCCAGCCCCAGCCAAAAACTGCAAAAAAAAAAAAAAAAAAAAAAGGATAGGAATTTAAAGAAAGGAAAGGAATTTTCTAGTTGCAACTATATATGCAACACATTTCAAAATTTCTGGAATATATTTTTGCATTTCACACCCCCATAGATATTATTTTGTGATTTATTTTTCTATATTAAAAATGTGTCATTAAGATATTTATTTAAGGGAAGTGCCTGTGGCTCAAAGGAGTAGGGCGCCAGCCCCATATACTGGAGGTGGCAGGTTCAAACCCGACCCTGGCCAAAAACTGCAAAAAAAAAAAAACCAAAAAGATACTTATTTTGCATTCTGATACCTTCTACTAGAGTGTAACTTCAAAGAGAGCAAAGATGTTTGCCTATTTTACTAATTTTGCATTCCCCAATGTCTAGAACATTCCTTGGCACATAGAAGAATATTCAATAAATATTTATTGAATTAATATTATTTTTGTAATATTATTATTAATAATATTATTAATATTAAAGATTCAAGAATATTTCAGAATTACCGTGAGAGTTTCTTGGAGGCAACTATGAACATTTTTTCACTTTGGATATGAAAATCTATCTGAGAACAATAACCTGAGTTTTGCATTTTTTTTTTTTAATTTACAGGAAACAGATCAGGCCTCGGAAAGGACCTCTCTTTTCAGGGGCAATTTTTCATAAGTTTGAAAGCTGAGTAAATCTCGTCTAGCATTTCTTAAAGTTGTCATAAAAGATGTATAACTTCCCATGGAATTATTTCAATAGGGACTGTTCTAACAACGTTAAAGTGGACGTTAACAGAGTTTCGATTCTAAGTTTTGGAATTTTCACGAGGACTTTAATACAATTCAAAAGTAGCAAACTCAAATAATTCTTGAACTGCTGAGTATAAAAGAAGGTAACAGAGCCTCTCATGTCTTCATGCCCCCTCCTTCAAGTCAACATCTAATTATCAATGTTTGCGTATTCTTCCAAGTTCTCATTCATCTAACTCTAGTCCACAATTTAATCATGATCGATTGGGATGGCAGCATCGTTTGTGGTGCAGGCTATGATCTGTTATGATTCCCTTGCAAAATTATTATGATGAATCACACTTGTCAATGATTTCTGAATGAGACAAATCCAAAACTAATTTGCTATCTGCAATCCAGATGTAATTGTCTATGTATTATAAATCTTCCATGAAAATATTCTTCGGTTCCACTGCTATCAACAAACAAAAGCGTTCTTCATACTTCACTCCCCAAGAAAAACAATAGAGTATAATTAGACGGGAAGGGAGAAAGTGCATAGTTGACTTGAATATAAAAAACGGAAAATGGCTGGATCAAATTGGGCGCACAAATGAATCTCTGTTATTAAAATCATTGTAAATTGCATCTCTCCTTTTTTGGTTAAGGTACTCATTACTCTAAGAGAACCATAAAATATTTTGCCTTCACACTAAATTGTGGAAATTAAACAATGTTTATAGAGTGTTCTAGAATTTGAAAATGATTTATATCTCATTTACCTCAAAATAGATGAAAGTTCAGTTACAAAATATTGAGGAGGATAAAGTGAAATTCATTACTGCTTTACAGTGAATAGATTTTTAATTTTTTTCTCTTAGTCTCTGAAGGGAGCCTTGCCCATTAATTAATTCTGGTACAAAATAAACATAGACAATTGCTTCAAAGCTCATGTAGGCCGGACAGCGTTGTCCCAGGGCGTAATAACCACAACACTGATACCAGGAACCATATTCACATGTGTGTGTATTAGCTACAGAAGGTGTATTATTGTTTTGAAAAGTGAAGTTGTTCAACAATCTGTTGAGTGTAAACCTGTTATTTCTATTTTACAAAGTGACTCAAAATGCTTCTTTTACCAGTGGTGGGTTAGTAACCTTTTTTCCCCTAGATATAAAACATAGTATATCCATTATTGTAGAAATCTCCAGAATTGAAATAATACATCCTTTCTGAGCATATGAAAGAAAGAATTTTGACTGTGCAAATCTCAGAAAATTTAAACGCATAATTTCTCGGAAGGAAACCAAATCTCCTCTGACATGAAATGCCTCTAATCACAAATCTCCCTTTTTTCTCCCCCTAGTACATTGTCCTGTACTATCATTTATCTCATCCCTGCTTCCAAACTACCCTCACACAATAACACCATTCCACCTCCAAAGTACTGAATAAACATCAAAGAATTAATTCACATTGGAAGACGTCGGAAAAATTACAGAAGTTTCAAATTCTCCTGAGAGGACCAAAACTACTTTATTGCCATTTTGTGATCATTTGTTGAATCTGCTTTATAAAAATGTTTTTTGAAAAAAAATATTTTTTACCCTGTCCTAGAAAATGAATAATGCTCATGATGGGGAAGTATATGAGCCTATAACTGGCTTTTACAGATGATTAAATGCTGGCTTGAAGCTGAGGCTTTTGATAACTGCTCGAGCCATTTATGACCTCATATACTGCTCCATTTTGGAACGTTAGGCCTTAAATAACATCAACCATGTGCTTTTACTGAAGACAGGAGGAAGAAAAATAAAATGTCCTCTTAGAAGAAAAAACAAAAAACCTAAAGAGAACCCTATGGGAATGTCATAAATATACAGGAATAAGCTTATATTTAGTGAAGGTTCTGTAATAGATTTGGGAGCCAGGGTATCACTGGACACCCGTCTGGGCTTTTAATGGAAGGAATAGTCTTTTATCCATGGGTATAAAAAGTGCATTGGGTTTACAACAGGCATTGGAAACAGCTGCTGCTATGTAGAAAACTCTTCCTTCACTCCTACAGAGTTCTTGGAGCTCACAGCGTTAACCTGCTTCTATGAGACACGGTCTTTCTAAGTGAGCAACTTGGCAAAATCCCATCTAAACATCTCACTGGATGGACGATGTCATGCAAAGATTATGGAGAGTAAGGCATCTGGTGTGAATATGTGGCTGGAGATGTGCACAGGTGCAAAAACAAAACCACGTAGGGCGGCACCTGTGGCTCAAAGGAGTAGGGCATTGGCCCTATATACTGGAGGTGGTGGGTTCAAATCCAGCCCCGGCCAAAAACTGCAAAAAAAAAAAAAGAAAGAAAACCACGTAGATGGCTTTAAAATGTATCTAGCACAGTCAAAAATTACTGCTTCTCAGGTGCCATTTCAGACATGCTCATCGAATTCTTAATTCTTGCTATATATTTCCTTGACCTTTAAACGTCTACTATACTGAATGACAGTTCTCTGATTTAAGAAAAGAGTCCTAGGAGGAAGAAGATGTGTATAAAAATGTATAAAGAATCCATAATAAGTAACAGAAATAGCTATGAAATAGAAGCATATTTATAATAATAAAAATATTAGCCATTGACTTATTTACTTATCCTAACAGTTCTATCACAAATGTCATTAATTTTCTTATAGATGAAGAAATCGAGATTTAAAGATTTTAGTTAGGTCCTAAGTGGAAGAGCCAATGTCTAAACTTAGTAGGTGTGCTCAAATGCTCCAATGCCCGTATGGACCTCTGAGTGGGGAGCCCTTTACATGTACCAATCATTACATTATAATCATGTTAATATTCAAAAATCCTATATACCAGCCCTGAAAAAGACAGAGTCCCAGAAAGCAAGGAGCAAAACTAGAATTCTCATTCATGTTTGCCTGACTCCCAAAGCTGTGCATGTTGTAAATGGAAATAAGCAATTTATAATCATAGCTCTGGAAGGGATTTCTGCACTTTCTGGTACAGACATTCTAGTGCTACTCCATGAACTGAAAAAAAGAGAAGTGACCTGACCAGAGTCCTCCAGGAAGGTAGTATTACACCCTGGATGAGAATGTCTTTATTTTTATAGTGAGAGCAACTTCCCCCTCCCCAAGCTGGTAGCAATATTTATTAATATTCAGAATAGAAGAAGGAGCATATTCTCAGTAAATTATATCAAGAATAGAAGAAAAAGTATCCAATGTGCTCCATACTATTATGAAACCAATTTATAATCACTCACTCTTTAATAAGAAATATAGCCCAAGATAAAGGAGGGAAGAGGAGGGGAATGTGAGGGGAGGGGGGAGATTGGATGGAAGGAGGGGAAACGATGGGACCTTCCTATGGCTCAAGGGTACATGTCAAATCTATTAAGTACAGAGTATAAATGTCTTAACACAATAACTAAGCAAATGAGGTGAAAGCTAGATTAACTAGTTTGATGTGAGCATTCCTAATTGTATATAAAATCAGCACATTGTACCCCAGAAAGGCATCAATGTACACATGATCTATGTGTTTATGACTTAGTAAAAACAGAAGAAGAGTTTCTAGAGATAAACAAATAGGGTTTGAGGGCGGTGCCTGTGGCTCAAAGGAGTAGGGTGCCGGCCCCATATACCGGAGGTGGCGGGTTCAAATCCAGCCCCGGCCAAAAACTGCAAAAAAAAAAAGAAAAGAAAAAGAAATAGGGTTTGAGATGCTCTCATACCTTGTATCTAGACATATGGAAAAATAATTCTATTGTGTTTGGTGTCAGGGGATTAGTGATTAAAGCTCAATACTGGAATATCTCACGTACACACAATAGTTCTAACTGATAATCGAAGATGGCCGAGCAACTAATCTGTATGGATACATTTAGATAAACTAATGGCTTACATTTTTTTAGTTCATACCATGTGCTAGGCACTGTTTTAATTCATTTATTCTCATAGAAATGTATGACATGGGTGCAATTATGGTTCACATTTTACAGAAGGGGAACCTGAGACACGGAGAGGTTAAGTAACTTGGTCCAAGTTACCCAGTTGGTTAATGTTGAAGCCACTGATCCCAGACTCCACTTTTACATCAGCTTGCCTCAAACTGCCTCTAAATATATTTTTGCCGATTTTAAACGGCAAATCAAAATTTAATGCCAATGGAGTTTTCCTGGCCTTGAGAGACTATGCAAATACTAAAAAACCACATATATAAGAACCACATAAGAGATGATTTAGATGATATGAAAATGGTATCATTTAGGTTAATCAGTGCTGTTTGATATGACTATTTTTCAAATTAGAAAAAATATTGTTGCCTGGAGTAACACTGAATTATATCAGTATCCTGCTGTATGGGAATTGAACATCGATGAAATAGCTTCCTTTGTCTTCATTCAGATTTTCTTGGTATTGTAAGACTATTTCTTCAGCTTTGTTATATATTTAAGTTATATTAAATTATATAACTTATTAAGATATATTTAAGTTATAACTTAAACATAATGATGTGTATTATTCATTATAAAATAATTACTAATAATTATTTATTATGGTGTATATAATGATGTGTATTATTGTTAATTATAAAAATACCAATAGATATTTTCATAAACTTATAGCCAAAGGTAATTAAACAATTGACATCCATTCGTAACTAGTAATGTAGGAATCTTTTTTTATTTATATAGGCCTTTTCATTGCAAAGTGCATCATTGGTCTTTGATTTTCAAATAGGAAATTTCCTGCTGTAAAATGTTAAAGATCTAAATTTGATTCCACAGAAAAAATGGGCAGGAGTCTTTGGTATTTTTGTGAACATGAACTGTGTCCTGCAGATAACGTTTTGGGAGGCTTTGCTTAGCAGTGCGGAAGGCAGTCCCACGCACCTGCTCACCCCTGCTCTGTGAGGATACGAGCGTGATGTGTGTACGTGGAAGTATTTCTTCCCTAAATAATAAGTTTCTGCTCCTTTCAAACATATGCCCAATAAATACAGTACATGGCAGCCTTTGATCAAATAAAAAGTTAATTAAGCCTCACTGTACATTTTTAATGTGGCTGTGGAATACAGTATAACCAAGAGTAGCGTGGGTTGTGTCTTGATAACAGATTTTATTTGGGACTTGATACGTGGGTAGGTTTAATTTTTTACCACAACATTCCCATAACAAAAAACACCAATAAACCAATAAACCTGTACTAAATGCACACTTTGCAGGTGGTTGGCAGGTGGCTCTGCTCATGCTGTGGGTCTTACTTCTGCCGCGGGAGGTTAGCAAGCTATTACGTGAACTGGCAGGGCTTTCCCTGGAATGACTGGTAGCTTGTCTCAGCTTCTCTGTCTCATCTTCCAGCAAGCTAGCCTTGGCATGCTCTTCTCCTGGTGGTGGCAAAGAGCAATAACAAGGGCATGTACGCTTCCTTTTTTTTGCAGTTTTTGGTCAAGGCTTGGTTTGAACCTCCAGCATATGAGGCCGGCGCCCTACTACTTTGAGCGACAGGTGCCACCTGGGCATGTAGGCTTTCATTCGACTATTCCAAGCTGCTGTCTGCTTCATCTCTGCTAATAACTCAATGACCAAGGTATGACACATAGCTAAACCTCAGGAAGGGGAATATCTTTATTTTCTTATACATTAAGTGCTTGAATGAGATTTCACTAACCAGAAGCAGCCACATTGTATTTTTGCATTATAAAAGGGGTTGAACATATGTACAATGCATGATTGCGTAGACTTTGACTGAGCAGAATTTTCCTAAACAGCAAACTGAATTGTCCCAGATAACCTTTAGGAATGAAATAGATGGCCAAAATATTTACTAGTTGTCACTGCATACCAACGCTGTTATGTAAGAAAACACATCTCTGTCATAAAAATACAATTTATTTTCTTTAAACACACAGTAGTTACATTTTATGGGAACCTTTTACTCTTCTGTGGTCCTTTTTTTCTCAAAACGGTCACTAAAGAAAGAATTAATTGATGTTCAAGGTCAGAAATATAATATTTTTGTGACTTTCAACCCCAAGGGCAAAACCCATTAGTAGCTATAGATTTTTCTCTGCAGCAATAAGCTAGTGTGGATCAATCTGTGTTAGTCTAACCTTGGTTGTTAAGACGGTGAGTCTGTCTAGGTCTACGCTTCGGTTTACTGTCAGGCTGCACTTCAAGGGATGAAGTTCAACCTGGGGTGTTATTGGTTATAAAACACTTCCTTGTATCTGTAGCCAGTCACTGTGTTAACCATCCCTCAGCAGGAACTATTTCATTCAATAGCTTCCCTCAAGGTAAAACAACTTGGTCCTTAAAATGTTTGACATGTAAATGAATTAATCCTCCTAATAGGGAATGTGTCTGCTTCACATATTCACTTCTCTCTCTTATTTCCTTCCCCTTTTCTCTCCATCTCTTTCTCTATTGGTGTCTCCTTTTTCTTTGATGTATTGTCAAGAATTAGTTTTTCTGTTTTCTTTTTTTTTGACAAGTGAACAGTTTATTAAGAGTTAAACAAAGGTATGATGTGTTACAGTACAAGCAACACACTTAAGATAGGTATAATAGTACTACTCACACAAAAACTTAAATTTCACCTCAAAAAAAATCACAAGACAAAAGAGAAAGCAATTTCACTATTATAAAATAAGATATAAATTGTATTCAATTTTGACCAAAGTACATTACTTAAACATTGATTTTTTAATTTAACTTGTCAGTATGTTGTTCAGGATACTGCATCCTCATTTATAAGTGAAACATGTTTGTAATTTCCCTTTATAACAATATATTTTCTCCAATTTCAATATCAGGTGTATCCAGATCAAGTAGAATGATATTGAAATATTTCTTCTTTTTTTATTGTTTGTAAGATTTATGGATTTGCTTGTCTTATAAAATCATTGTGGTCTATGAGTTTATGATAGTTTGAGCTTTGTTATTTCATTTAAGTCATTGCTTAATTACTGTTTTCCAAAGAATAATTATACTGTGGTTAATATGTTAGCATAGCAGTATTCCCAGATAGTTTTTTGTTTGTTGGGAGGTTGGGCTTTGCGGGGGCAGAGTTAATACTTTGCATGAAGAATTAGTTTTTCTCAGATTGTGGAGATATTTAAGTACTGAAAAACATTTCATGTGGTCGTAATCCGAAGCAATGTGGTTTCTAGAATATTTAAACACTCTGTGGTGCATATGTGAAGGGTCAGGAGAAATCTTCTAAATACGGATCAAAATTGTTTTCACATAGTAAATGAGAAAATATCATGAATGTTACATTAATCGGGTGGATAAAAATATCTCCGATTGTATGGGAAGCCCGCACACTGTACTCCAAGCCTGAATCATTGTACACAGTTATGACTTAATAAAAAATAATTAAAAAAAAAAAAAGATAATAGTTTCATTGAAGATGAAAATTAGTCAAAGGAATACATCATTAAGTTCATAGACAGCCTGCTGTGTGGTGCTGCCCAGAAGTCACGTAGATGGACCCTCTGCTCTCCGGCAGCAGTGAACACGTAAGTGAGAACAAAACACACTGCTCCAAGGACTCACTCCACGGAGTCTGAGGCCTCACATATGTCGCCATCACCACGAGGTCACATCCCGGGGAACACAATGTCCAGCTCCACTATTTGTCATCACAGCTGTGATGGTGCTACCCTCCTCACAGCAGACTAAATGGCCTCTAGGGAAGGGACTCAGTTCCAATGACTAAACTTCTACCACGCTCCTGAGACAGCATCCCCATCGCACTATTCCATTAACTGGATTTCCACCAGTAGCCTGAGCTGACTCCTTTCTTGAACCTACCTTATTTCTAGGGACTAGAGCCCTGCTGTGTTCCTGCAGCCTCCTGACTGGCGGGCTTATCTGAGCTTGCAGTTGCACCACACTACTTACTGAAGGTCCCTCTGTGCTGACCCAGGACCTGCTTCACAACAGGAAGATACACGTGAAGTACTGAGAACTGGCCTGCCAGGTGATGGGTGCTAGAAGTTGATTAGTCACTGATGCTCTAACTCCTGGATTTTCAGTCCACCTACTGGGACCCCGTTAATCCAAGATGGACCATCTTCACGGTGCAATTTCACCCCACTGCCCTGTGGATCCCACGTTCTGCCTGCCAGAGTACACTTCTTCCAGTGGTTACAACTGAGCCTTTCACTCCTAGAGCCTACCACACCCAGTGTCCACGACCAGCCAGATGATGTCCATACAACACAGAGCCAGAAAGTCCAAACTGGACTCAATCCGTTCATCTTCTCAATTCGTCACGGCTAAGAAAACAGGTTTTGGACTTGGCGCCTATAGCTCAACAGGCTAAGGCGCCAGCCACATACACCTGAGCTGGCAGGTTCGAATCCAGTCCGGGGCCCACCAAACAACAATGATGGCTGCAACCAAAAAATGGCCGGGCGTTGTGGCGGGCACCTGTAGTCCCAGCTACTTGGGAGGCAGAGGCAGGAGACTCACTTGAGCCCAGGAATTGGAGGTTGCTGTGAG
>CAUYRH010040220.1:0-36066 GCA_963574655.1 Perodicticus potto | reverse complement strand
CCTAATCTCAGGAACCATGCACTCAAAATGGCAACCATCTTTGGCAGCACTTATGTCTGTGAACAGACTTTTTCCAGAGTGAAACATCTGAAATCTCCAACCAAATCTAGACTAACTGATGCACACTTGCATCACTTGTTACGACTAGCAGTGACAAATATGGAAATGGACGTTGACCATCTCATTAGCCTAAAGCAGGCCGGCCCATAGTTCCCATTGAAATACTGGTAAGTTTGTTGATTTAACTTTATTTGTTCTTCACTTTAAATATTGTATTTGTTCCTGTTTTGTTTTTTTACTTCAAAATAAGATATGTGCATTGTGCATAGGAATTTGTTCCTAGTTTTTTTTTTTAAAAACTATAGTCTGGCCTGCCAACAGTCTGAAGGACACTGAACTGGCCCCCTGTTTAAAAAGTTTGAGGACCCCTGATCTAAAGCAATTGAATAATGTATTTTTTTCCTTTTGAAGTATTGCATGAAGTTGTTCTGTTAAGTTGAAAGCTAATTCATGCTGCTGATGAGTTGTGGTTCTTCTTGAAAGAGGCAGTTGTTTATACTTTGAAACATTAGTTATCTGGTCTGAGCATCCTACCACTTCAACAATGCATTATTTCACAATTTCTACATCACCAAATGGCTTCCGTTTCTACCCCCATCCCGGTTTATAAGCCACTTTATAAATTGCTTAATGGCATTATTTCCAGATCTTGTTGCTGCTTGAAAGAATTGTCTTTGCTTTTTACCTTTCATCTTTTAATTTATACAATACAACCTTTTGTGATTCTCCCTCTAATTTAAAACATTTCTGGTCTTTCTGAGCATTATAATGCTGATGAGCATTAAATTTCTTTAATGTTCATATTGCAGTATGACAAAGCAAGTAAATTATCTTATCTTTAACAGCAACAAGATAATATTGCAATTCCCAGTTCTCATAGAACAATCTGTTTTCTTCCTTCAGTATCATTGACATGATGGGCTATTAAGCAGACAGAATTAAAAAATACCATCCAGCTGTGCAGCTATTCACACATTCTACTTGAAATAGAAACACCATTGTCAAAAGCCGATAACAGACTAGTGTACTCAAGACCAATAACCTCTAGCCAACAACCTCTACCTAGTGTGGTAGGTAGTAGCACCAGTCAGGGAAGTTAGAATTAAATGTGTAGCAGCTGTCAATTTAGCACTTATGGTTTACTGATGTTCTAATTGTGCTGGTCAACCTGGCAGAATTATTTTGTTGAAACTTATTTTATTCTTTGCTATTTTAAATATGTTCATTTTAAAAATATTAAAGACAAGAACATATTAATACAAAATAAAAGGATTTGTTCTGTAAAATTTGGGTTCAAAAGGCCGCACTTAAGGACGTAGAAGGCCACCAGTAGCCTTAAGGCCACAGGTTCTTCAACCCTGGTCTAAAATAAGGGCCAAAAGTCCAGCACAATGTGTTCAACTATAAAACAGGGGCTAAAAACACCTACCCCATTTGGTTGTTCTTAGGACTAAATGTAGATATAATGTAGATATAACAAAAATGTAGATAAAACATTTAGGCTCATCAGTAAATGTTAGCTACTTCTCCCAGGTAAAAGGTAGCTCATTAGAGTGGGGTTATTCCAAGTAAGAGTTTTAAAATGGCTGTGTCCCTGCTTGTTAAGTTCTCCTAATTGTATGACCATGTAGGGAACATGTGGGGGAGAGGACTTTTCTCCTCCAAACCAAGAACCTAGGTCTCTTGAAAGATAAGTCCTTCAGGTGGTTGAAGGTTGATCTTCTCTGATCATTCACCTATCTTTTTTTTTTTTTTTTTTTGCAGTTTTTGGCCGGGGCTGGGTTTGAACCCACCACCTCCAGCATATGGGGCCAGGGCCCTACTCCTTTGAGCCATAGGCATAGCCCTGATCATTCACCTATCTTGCCTACCCCAGCCCCTTATCCCACCCCCCACCTTCCACAGGGGAAAACCAGCACTGTACTACTCATGGAGGCCAGCCAAGTTGCTTTGTATTGTTGAAATGTTATACTCCTTGAATGAATATTTAAAATAGTTTTTTTTTTTTTTTGAGACAGAGTCTTACTATGTCGTCCTCAGTAGAGTGCCACAGCGTCACAGCTCACAGAAACCTCCAGCTCTTGGGCTTAAGGGATTCTCTTGCTCAGTCTCCCAAGTGGTTGAGACTACAGGTGCCCACCACAATGCCCAGCTATTTTTTTCTTGCAGTTGTCCTTGTCGTTTGGTAGGCCCAGGCCGGTTTGAACCCTCCAGCCCTGGTGTATGTGGCTGGCACCCTAGCCGCGGAGCTACAGGCACCAAGCCAGCATATTTAAAGTCTTTATGGTACGATCTCTCAAAGTGTAGGCTAGAACCAGCATTACCAGAATCACTTGAAGGGCTTGTTAAAGTAGATCCCTGGGTTCCACTGGAGACTAACAGACTCACCTGTGGGGTTAGGGTCCTGACTGTAGTTTTTTTTTTTTTTTTAGAGACAGAGTCTCACTTTATCGCCCTCGGTAGAGTGCCGTGGTGTCACACAGCTCACAGCAACCTCCAACTCCCAGGCTTAGGCGATTCGCTTGCCTCAGCCTCTGGAGTAGCTGGGACTACAGGCGCCCGCCACAACGCCCGGCTATTTTTTTCGTTTTGCAGTTCGGCCAGGGCTGGGCTTGAACCTGCCATCCTCGGTATATGGGGCTGGCGCCCTACTTGCTGAGCCACAGGTGCCACCTATTTTTTTTTTTTTTAAACAGAGTCTCACTTTGTCACCCTTGGTAGAGTGCTGTGGTGTCACAGCTCTTGGGCTTAGGTGATTCTCTTACCTCAGCCTCCCGAGTGGCTGTGGCTGGGACTGCAGGTGCCCACCACAACGCCCGGCTATTTTTTGTTGCAGTTTGGCCAGGGCCGGGTTCGAACCTGCCACCCTCAGCATATGGGGCTGGCGCCCTACTCACTGAGCCACAGGCTCCTCCCCCTGACTGTAGGTTTTAACAAGCTATCCAGGTAATCCATATTCAAAGTTCGAGAACCACGTCTTAAGAGCTTCAGCCACTATGATAACATCCTAATTTCAAGAAGTTTTCTTCCACTAGATCACTGGGCCCATTACAGAGTGCCGGGGAGAAAGGAAGTTTATTTCTTTCCTTTACATGGGACCTATGTAATTACCTGCAACATGATTTATTCCCCCTCCCACCTATTCTCTGGACATCCTCCCCTAAACTTTTCTTGATGGATCCTTAGGCCACAGTACCCAGTTGCTTGCTTCCTCTTGTCTTTCTTGATTATCTTCTCCATTCGGCTGACTTATATAGGCAAGCCCATTCTGCGCTGGTGACATGCACCAACCTCCCCACCCCGCCAGTCTCCTGTAAGTGTAGCTGATTAGACTCACTTCCTGTTGGACAGGATGAGTTTGGCCCACGAGGTCCCCTGTGACAGATTGCACTGAGAGCAGGATGTCAGTGGTGATGGGCAATGACTTAGAGTGACCATGTGTTTGCCCAGGACAGTCGTGGCTTACACCCGCTGTGGGGCTTAATTATTAATAGTGGTCCTGGGTTAGACGTGGTCATGCTGGTAATTAGCCTCCTGTCAAGGCCTTGTTGTGATGTTTTAGTCTCTGGATTGTGCCTAAAACACCCCCTTCCTAGCTTTCCCGACCCTAATTCTCTGCCACGGCTCTTTCTTACCCTCAGATTTTCTTAATAAATTCTCTTTGATACTGTACTTTGGGTGTATAGTAAGGGATTTGTGAGAAAGAACCATGCAACTTGTGCTATATTTACTCTCTCTGACAATATCTTGGTTTTAGCACCTGGTATGGTTGTGTTTCCCCTGTTTATTATCCACATTTGTTTTTGTCTTCTGGATACCTAATTGTGGAACTGACAGTATTTCCTTTGGCTGTGAGAATACTTACAGCCATATATGTGGTCTGCTTCCGGCTTGTGTATATGATTTAGCAGGATATACTTTATATGCTTAACTCATTCCTGGCTTAAATCCTCTGTTCCCTTTTCCTCACTAATTTCAGATTAAATTTTTCTGGTGCTGTGCTGTATGTATTTGTAACTCATTTTTTATCATTTTTGAAACAAGGCAGGTGTGGAAGGACTGTGTATGAACAAATCAACTGGTACTGCTCTCTAGTTATGTAACTGAAAGGGATTATATTTAAATGTATACAAAAAATGATTTCTTCATTTATAAAATGTAATCTTAACCAAAGAATAGCCCTTTAAGTAATGCTGGCTTCAGCGTTCTTCAACTACATTATTATCTAGAAAGTGAAAAGATTCCAAACAAAACCAAACAAACAAGAGATTAGACTAATTTTCAAGCTGGAACAATTTTAGATATGACCCAGAACCTTGATATCAATGTGTTGAAGAACACTCACTACCGGAATTGCACAGCCTAGTTTGATAGCATTCATGGGTGCTTATCTTCAGAACAAAATCCTGTGCTGTTGGAGATGAAGAGAGGGAGAGGAAGATGGATGGCTGGGGAATCAGACTTGGGAATGCACAGTCCAGATGACAACGACCTCCCACGAGGAGTCTTGGCAAGAAGCACGTGGCCTGTAACAGTCTCCAGGTGACTATTGTTCCTACTGCTCTTGATAATGTTGTGAGGGGCCTGGGGGGCTGCACCCTGTGGTTTGCAGCCAAAGGAAAGCTGAATAAAGAAATTCACCATAATTAAATTACTGAGGAATACATTTTACAACTAGTTTATTTTGGAGGACACACTGAATTTGCAAGATTCAAAGATAGATATTCTGGCCAGGTGTGGTAGCTCACACCTGTAAGCTCTTTGGGAGACTGAGGCAAGAAGATCCCCTGCCTCAGGAGTTCAAGGAGGCCAGGAGTTCAAGACCAGCCTGAACAAGAGTGAGACCTCAGCTCTACAAAAAATAGAAAAAACGAGCTGGGCATGGTGGTGGGGGATTTGGTCCCCGTTGCTTAAGAGGCTGGAGAGGCAGGAGATCGATTGAACCCAGGAGTTTGAGGTTGCAGTGAGCTACAGTGATGCCACTGCCCTCTAGCTGAGGCAACAGAGTAAGAATTTGCCTCAAAGATAAATAAATAAATAACTAAATAAAAGACAAACAGACATTCTATGGATGGATTACTAAGTTATTTTATGGATAAATTCGGCATCTGTTTAAATCTGCTTCAAAAAAATTTTAACCCAAAATTAACCCCATATCATGCTGCATGTGGTGATTCCTATTCTTTTGCAGCATGAATGTACCTATTATTTTTATTTTTCTTAGGAAGGAACTATTTTTTAAAATACAAGATTTTCAGAGAAAAAGGTAACAAACTTGTGTGGCCTCTGTAAGAACAAACACTAATTTTTCTATCATTTGTATTACTTTTATTTATTTATTTTTTTGAGACAGAGCCTCAATCTATCACGCTGGGTAGAGTGCTGTGGCATCACAGCTCACAGCAACCTCCAACTCCTGCGCTTTAAGCAATTCTCTTGCCTCAGCCTCCCAAGGTTGGACTACAGGCACCTGCCACAACACCCAGGAGTAGTTTCCAACTCAAGAAACTACTTTCTGGCCAAGTGTGGTGGCTCACACCTGTAATCTTAGCAGTCTGGGAGGCCAAGGCAGGTAGATTGCTTAAGCTCAGGAGTTGGAGAATACCCTGAACGAGAGTGAGACCTCATCTCTACTAAAAATAGAAAACCTAGCCAGGCATCATGGCAGGCACCTGTAGTCCCAGCTACTCAGAAGGCTGAGGCAGGAGGATGGCTTGACCCCAAGAGTTTGAGGTTGCTATGAGCTATGAAGACACCACAGAATTCTGTCCTCAGGGCAACAGAGTGAGCATCTGCCTCAAAAAAAAAGGAAAAAGAAACCGCTTTTTATGTTTATTCATAAGAAGCAACTTCTCATCTGGTCAGTTTTTATCATGAGATTTCAGCAATTCAGTCATGTTTTCAGGCTCCATTTCCAATTCTAGTTCTCTTGCTATTTTTAGCACATCTGCAGTTACTTCCTCCACTGAATGTTGAACTCCTGAAAGTCATCCATGAGGGCTGGAATCAACTTCTTTCAAATCTCCAAATAAGACTGATATTTTGAGCTCTAATGAATCAAAAATATTCTTAATGGCATATAGGATGGTGAATCCTTTCTCAAAGGTTTCTAATGTGCTTTGCCCATATCCGCCAGAAGTATTACTATGCATGACAACTGTAGTCTTGTGAAAGGTATTTCTTTTATAAAAAGACTCAAAAGTCAAAATTACTCCTTGATTTATGGGTTTCAGAATGGATGCTGTGTTACCAGGTATGAAAACATTTGTCTCCCTGTATATTGTCATTAGAGCTTTCGGTTGCCCAAGTGCATTGTGAATGAGAAGTAATATTTCGGAAGAATTTTTTTTTTCTGAGCAGTAGTTCTTAGGAGTGGGCTGTAAATATTTAGTAAACCATGCTGTAAACAAATGTGCAATCATCCAGATTTTGTCGTTCCATTTCTAGAGCACAGGCAGAGTAGATTTTTTTTTTTTTTTTTTGAGACAGAGCCTCAAGCTGTTGCCCTGGGTAGAGTGCTGTGGCATCACAGCTCACAACCACCTCCAACTCCTGGGCTCAAGTGAGTCTCCTGCCTCCGCCTCCCAAGTAGCTAGGACTACAGGCACCCACCACAATGCCTGGCTATTTTTTGGTTGCAGCCATCATTGTTGTTTGGCGGGCCAGGCTGGATTGGAACCCACCAGCTCAGGTGTATGTGGCTGGCGCCTGAGCCACTTAAGCCACAGGTGCTGAGGCAAGGCAGAGTAGGTTTAGCGTAATTTTTAAGTGTCCTAGAATTTTCAGAATGCTAAGCACTGTTTTTAAAGTCACTAGCTACATTAGCCCCTAATAAGAGAATCAGTCTGTCCTTGGAAACTTTGAAGCCAGTCATTGCCTTCCCTTCTCTAGCTATGAAAGTCCTAAATGGCACCTTCTTCCAATAGAAGACTGTTTTGTCTACATTGAAAATCTGTTGTTTAGTGTAGTCACTCACTTTCATCAATGATCTTAGGTTGCTGCAGCTTCTCCATCAACACTTAGTGCTTCATCTTGCACTTTTATGTTATGGAGATGGCTTCTTTTATCATTAACTAACTTTTGCTGGCTTCAAATTTTTTCCTGCAGCTTTTTCACCTCTCTCAGTCTTCACAGAATTAATGAAAGTTATGATTTCATTCTGGATTAGGCTTTGGCTTAAAGGAATGTTGTGGCTAGTTTGATCTTTTTTGTAGGTCTCTAAAACTTTCTCCATTATCAGTTGTAAGGCTGTTTTGTTTTCTTATCATTCATGTGTTTACTGGAGTAGCACTTCGGATTTCCTTCAAGGAATTTTCTTTTCCCTTTGCAGCTTAGCTAACCATTTTTCTGCAAGAGGCCTAGCTTTCAGCCTGTTCTGGCTTTTGACATGCCTTCCTCACCGAGCTTAATCATTTCTAGCTTTCAATTTAAAGTAAGAAACATGCAACTCTTCCTTTCACTTGAACATTTAGAAGTCATAGTAGGGTTATTCACTGGCCTAATTTCAATATTATTGTGTCTCAGGGAATAGCGAGGACCAAAGAGAGGGAGAGAGACAGAGATTGGAGAGAATGGCCAGTGAGTAAATGCAACATTTATTAAGTTCACCATCTTCTATGGGAGCAGTTGGTGGTGCTTTAAAAAAATTACAATAGCAACATCAAAGACCACTGATCACAGATCACCACGACAGAGAGAATAATAATGAAAAAGTTTGAAACATTGTGAGAATTATCAAAATGTGACATAGTGACATGAAGTGAGCATAGGCTGTTGGGAAAATCTTGCCAATAGACTTGCTAGATGCTAGATGCAGGGTTGCCACAACCCTACAATTTGTTAATAAAATAAAATAAAATAAAATAAAGCAATATCTGTGAAGCCCAATAAAGTGAAGTGCAATAAAACAAGATCTGCCTGAAAATGGTAGCTATTACCAATAGCATTATTGTGAGCAGATATGGGATTTGATGGCTTTTACTTGAAGATAGTGTGTCACAGACAGTTTTTAAGGAGAAGGAAAACTTTATTCCTCACTGTAATATCATTTTTGGAAGTTTTATCTGTATATTTTCCTTTTCTTTTCAAACTGTGTTTACTATTTTTGGTGGAATCTCTGCTCTGAACCAGTAAGAAGGCATTTAAGCAAGAAGAGAGCAGGATAATAGCCCCTGCTGTCACTGGGCAGCTTATTTTTGTAGGAGGACCATCTTCTATTCTTCTTTTCTGCCATCCATTCTGTTCCACGGACTTGTCATTTTAGCTGCATGAATGTTTGTCAAGGAATTCATCAGCAATTACCAAAACAAGTCTGTTTTTAGTATGGTTCCAATTAAAAAAAAAAAAAATCCTACCTACCTTTGCCAGGGGAATCCCATTAGAAATGTATTAGGGGAAGATAGATTTCAATAGTTATTTCCTAGCAAATGTAATGGGAACCCCAAATGGCTAATTAAAAGTTCATGTGAAATAAAAATATAGGCAAGAGATGACACGTAATACTGTGAATGCATTAACTGATATTCAGGGATAGAGGTGAGAATTTGGAACACTTGTTAACTTGTTAAAATTCATACTTGGGAGTTTTCAAAAACATCACAAGTTGAGCTAAAATGACTGTGCCAAGCCAACATTCCTATCAATGATCAAAGAGAATAAGATTTTTAAATGATTGGATAACTCAGCAAGGGAGAAAAATAACTGAAGTCTCAGGGCCAGAGATCTGTATTCAATTTCAAATTGTTTCTAGCAGTTTAATATCCTGTGATAAAAGCAAAACTTTATACAATATTTCCCAAGGACATGAGGGGAAAACTGAACAATTACTACAGAGTTGTGATTTTGAGATGGCTTTGTTCAAATAAAAATTCTCACAAACTAAAGTTGCTCCTGTAATTTATTTTTTACCAGGAAGAGGAGGATAGCCAACCTAGATTTTGTATAATCCTATATATTATATGATCTCTTTTATATTATGTTCTCTGTGTCTCAGTGAAGAGAGAAGAGGAATGATGTTGTATTAAACATTTTGGGATGGAGGAAAAAATACTTGAGACAATCTATTTTCAGAAGTACAAGTCTGCAAAGCAATCAAGTTCAAGGATTTGGATGAATAAGGTGGATGATTAATCTCAGAGAGATATTTATTTTGTTAAAATAAAATAAAATAAAGCAATATCTGTGAAGCACGATAAAGTGTTGATTAATCTCAGAGAAATATTTTATATTTTACTACCTTAATATTTTACTGATTTATAGCCCCAATAGGAAAACAAGTAAGGAATTCTTGTTTTCCTTTAAAATCAACAACGAATTCCCTTGAAATACTACATATTAGGACATCTGGAGGTGAGCGGAAGTCCCTTTCATTCTCTTCTTCCCCCAAACCCTACTCCTATTTCACCCCTATCTAACAAGGAGTCACTGTTTTCTCTTAATTAGCTGTTTAACAAAACTTTGCATTGGTTTTTCATAAGTGAAGAATTTCCAACCTGAGAAATCTAAATATGAGTCTGGGTGTTTGCAACAAGGAAATTTAAAACAAATAATCAGAACTTCATAAAAAGACATTTCAACATTTCAACGAGCAAATTAATTCTAAGGATCTCTTTTTTAAATAGAAAATCTTGGAAGAGGAAACATGTTTGCTATGGAAGACAGAGAACTTAAAAGCCTGAGGGTTTTGGCAGAAGATGTAACTCTTGGATCTTCCAAAAAGGGAAATACAAAGTAATTCTGGACTTACCTTTCTGGTGCCTGCTGATCTACCCACCTATTTGACCTGGCTGGTGTTGTGGTCTCTGGTTCTGGTCAGACTGTATCAGCTCTAGGCCCTTTCCTTTCAGTAACTGACCTCTGGAAAAAATGTTTCAACTTTGTCTATATACCTAAACTCGGTGCTAGTTCTCTGCTCTCAGCAGTTTGCCATTTCCAGCATACCCCCTGAGTCTTCAAGCCCAGAAGATTGAACATAATTCAACTGACAGATTTTCTAATCATTGTTATCAACCCCAATAGTGCAGGAAATGTCTGTGGGCCTTTGTGGAGGACATATGTATTTGTGTGTATGTTTTATACATACACATCCACATAGTCACATACATTTATCCACATATAAATCCGAATAGGTCACAAATGGAATAAACATAGCACATCTCAAGCATCTCTTTAACTCATTCCCTTCCTTCTCTCTTCCCTTTATTTATTTAGTTAACAATTGGGTTATAAGAGAAAACAAATCAGACATAGTCTGATCGCTCACAGAATTTAGAGAAATATTTGAGTTGAATACTTAGCTTGTTATCAATCTATATGCTCCCAAGCCATGTGCTATATGCTATACTGGTATTTTAGGCTCTTTACCTAAACCTGCAGAGAAGAATCTGTCATCTCATGACCTTGCCAGTCTGTCACTGGTCTCAGTCTGTCTCCACTCCTGCCCCATTTCCAGGCTGGCCTTCATCGCCCTCACATGCACCCAAGACATTCTTACTTCATCCTACTCTGCTGCTCACACCAATTTCCATCTGTCTCCTTTTTCTGCCTTTGCTTCTGAACTTGAGAATAGTTCTGATTCAATTCTCTTTAAACGCATACCACCTAATCTCAGATTAGCAACCCCACTATTTGTTTCTTGATGATTCCAGAGTACAGTTCCTGAAATAACTATTCCTAGCACTTTCTACTTTTCTAAGTCCCTAATGTTCACCTTCATTCATTTTATTTAACAAATACTGATTGAGAACCAACAATATGGCAAACACTGTTAGACAGTGGGTATCACAATACAGAACAGGGCAGATCCCAGCTCCAAGAGGTCTTATAGTCCCTCCCACATCCCGCTTCACTGTCGACATCCAAGGGGGAGGCATCCAGTGCTCACCTACCCTTGCCCCATGCCATGTCTGTCTGCCTCTTCTCCAAATCCCTCTATCTTTTCTTCTATTTCAGAGGAAGAGCCAGTCTTATATGCTTATTCATTCCCATCTCCCCTCTTCCAAGACCTTACACATTATTGGTCTCAATATTTTTTATTCTGAAGTGATACTTATCTTAAATCCTTTAAACAGTCTACATTAAATACAAAATTGTATTTTGACTCTCTGTGATGAAAGAGCTACTGAACACATATCCTAATATTTCCAAATTCAGAACTAGCAGGGTTCCTTTAAGTGTTATATTGTATAATTTTTCCTTTGGAAATGTGGTTCTGTCCCAAAACTATCAGCATGGGGCCAAAGGATTGATATCCTTGGATCTGGTTTAGACATTCTGATGAATGGGTTCCTCAGCAGATACATCAGCATTACTTCTTTTTAAATGATTTTTATCTGGATTGTCTTCCAGGTACTTTCTATTTTGCTATTTAAAAAGTCCCATACATATTGGTTTGGTTTTTCAGTTTTTAATCTTAGCCTGGTTAACAAATCTAAAGAAAAATGATTTTCATTTTCTGGCCTACTAATTTTGGATACTCACTCACAAGGAAGAGTATCTAGTAATTCTTATGAAAATGTCCCGTTAGATTTAGGAATCACTCCTTATGCACTACTTAACCACACTGGTTCCTAACAAGCTGCTTCATGGTGATGTCATCCATGACTTCACTGTGGTCATCACCTGGGAAATCCTAAATGGATGGTTCCTCAGTTCCAGTGTCTTATTTTTGCAGAAAGAGAGTGCTAGAAATTTCCCCTTGGGAAAACATATGGTTCCTCTCTTAACAATAATATCAAAAGGCCATCACACAAACCAAGTTTAGAAAGGTGATGAGAGCATCACTGATGGCTCTGTTTCACCATTGCTCTTCAAGGCAGCATTTCTTCTCCAGGGATTCACAGAATATGTGAGCCAAGAGCACAAATACATCATTTCCTTATTGCTATTGACACAGTCTGACAGTAGACAATTGTAGAGGTTTGTGAGAAAACTGAGAAATCCCTGCAAACAGGCAGGTAGGCCCCTCAAATGTTTGAGGCAAGAATCCCACACCACAGTAAGAATTCAGGTCTTTTTTAAGAATAGCGGCCTTTGCTGTTGAATTGCATGTATTATAGGGGGTGGAACAAAAGGACAGGTGGTGTCTACTACTCTCCTTGCACAATGAACCTCCCTGTCTTTGGTTCAGGGAAAAATCCCACCTTTTGCCACACCTTCAGTGTCCCAGTTGCACATTCTCTTTAATTATCATAATTGGTGCTTTCCCAGAGCCTCGAGGTCCTGAGACCTTCCAGCAGCATTGAGGCTGAGAAAGCAATGGAGACTTGGGGAAGCAAAGGACCTGGCCTCTGTTAGGGAGAGATCAACAGCAGAAATCATCATGTCCAAGAGACAAGGTGAATTTTAGTTCACTTTGGGGGTCTAGTCTCAGAGACCTGGGACAGAGGGTAGGAGAAAGTATCCAGGTTTTAGCTTTTTAAGACAGCAAGCAGTTGTGTAAATCTTTTATCAGCAAGATCCTTCCAAATACTGGAAGCAGGTTATAGCCTTATGAGAAAGGTTTTACATAAAGCAAGTGAGAAGGTCATAAGGGAATCAGCACCCCTGGATGACAAAGCTAGAATGCAGAAGGCTTCAGTTCCTGTAAGGATATAGAGGATCTAGGGAGCTGGATGGAAGACTTCCCAGTTTGACTACATGGTGAGGAACTCTTCTCAAAAGCATAAGCCAGATGTGACTAATTCTAGATCCTCCAGGGCTGTCCTGGATGCTACTCTTTAATTGGCCATGGAATCGGGATGGAAGAGCTTACAGGCATCAAAGTGTTTGTTTATCCAAAACTGCTGGCACAGAGCAAAAGAGGTACAAAGGTTGGCAGTGACAGATCTGAACCATGAGTTAAATAAAGCTCATCTCCTCTCCCCCTCTCTCTCTCTCTCTCTCCTCCTCCTCCTCACACACATAGGCATGCACACATACATGCACCACACACATTAGGAAGTTCCATTCTTTGGGCTCAAAAATACTGCTGACATAGTTACCAAAGGCCTGATTTGGCGACCATTCATGAGAAAAAAGTCCTGGGGATTTGGGATTTTGCTGGTAACAAACTCAAATTGAGTGAGTTGTGATACAGAGTTGCAAAAAAAAAAAAAAGAGAGAGAGAGAGAAAGAGAGAGACAGTGAAATCTTACATTGCATTAATAAAGTAAGTATAGTATCCAGATAAAGGAAGTCAATGGTCCGGTTGAACTCAGCAGTGGTCAGACCTCATTTGGAGGCTTATATTTCAGTAAATTTTAAAGAGAAATGCATGCAAACCAGCATGAATCCACAGAAAGGCTGCTAACGTGTAGAAAAATCTGGAAACCACTTCACCTGATAAGTAGTCGAAAGAACTGTTTGTGCTTTTCTCTAAGAGAGGAAAGATTGGAACAGGAAAGTCTTCCACCATTTTCCATCAGATGAAAGGAGTAGCCTTATGGTTTGGTAATCCAGATGGCAAACTGAGAGATGTACTTCAGTTGAATGAAAAGCAGACACTTTAAAGAATCAGATCTATATGACAATAAAATTAAATACTTTCCCAAATCATGAACTATCCTTTTCTGAATATGTTCGAGTAGAGTAGAAATAGTCCTATAGGCTGAAAGGAGGCTCAACTAGGAGAGGTGAGGTGAGAACCCACAGCCATTTTTGGTTCTAAGGGTCTGTCATTGTTCCCCATGCCACTGTTTCCATCTGAACACCATCCCTTCCCCTTTCTTCCAGAGTTTGATCCCACAATCTCACTCTTCTCTAGCATTTTAACTTTTTCTCCGCCCAAATGTTCTTTCCAATTTTTATTCTTAAAAAGGGAAAATCGTCATCTTATCTTTTGTTTTTGCCAGTAGGTGGACTGTTACTATTGTTTTTATCTATTCAGCACCTTTGTGTTTGGAAACAGCATTCCTGATTTCTTCACTCTCGGTTCAAAATATTAAAGTTATGACCTGTATGGGTGATCATATAACTCTTGCTTGGCCTAATAGGACTTCACACAGGGCTGACTTCAGGGATGGGCACGTGAAGCAAGTTGTTCAATGTGAGTTAAGTTCTAAGATTTTTGCTGGAACTATCTGGAATTGTGGGGGGTGCTTTTTTGTTAATTTGTAAAGCTGGAGTTGCCAGAAGCCGGCATGTGGAAAGAGTCTGCAAGAGAATGAAGCTAACACAGAAAAGTGGGTGTGGAGGGGTGTGGAGAAAGAGAAAGAATAGCTTGATGATATTGTTGAGTCTCTGGACTTTCCAGTTACACAAGCCAATAAATTCCTTCTTTGATTTAGATCTCTGTCTCCTGGAACTAAAGTAGCCTGAAGAATATGTTTCTCCATTCAGTTTCCAGTTTCTCTCATTCTTCTCTCTCCTTTCCATGGTTTCTAAGACCCTCCCAGGCGGTGCCTATGGTTCAAGGAATAGGGTCCTGGCCCCATATACTGGGGGTGGTGGGTTCAAGCCCGCCCTGGTCAAAACTGCAAAAAAAAAAAATCTTGGCCCCTTCCCACCTCTCCAGCTTCATCTCTCTCCACAATCCTCTTAAGTCTTTTGCTGTGTGAGCAGCAATAATGTGAAAAGGGCAAACTGGTTCCAAGGCTCTGCATTGCACCTTTTGAAATCTGACTCCCAGCTGGCTGCTGTGTTCAATGGTTAGTGTGCCAGCCCCACACACCAGGGGTGGTGAGTTTGAACCTCACCTGGACCTGATTAACACAACAACAAAAAGAAATCTGACTCCTTTGCAACATTTTTTAAAGACTTTCAGATTAATAGGAGGGTTCAAAGGTTTTTGCAGGGAACCTTCTTTTCACTCCTAAATGCTCTGAGACCTCCTTTCACATTGATCTGACCATCTCTATCTGTGTGGCTCCATTTTTTATTCTTTAGATTAAATTCCTAATCCAATATTTAGACATATTTAGACCTCCCATATGAGCTAGGTGCTGGTGATTCAGTGGGGAATACAATAATCACAGCCCCTACCGTCTGGTAGAGCAGTGACCGACTGCTATCTCCAAATCACTATTTGGAGAGAATTCAAGTACTGTCTTTTCAAATCTTGATCTCACATAATATAGAAAAACCATCATCCTTCTCTTAACATTTTCCCATTATGATTCTTTCAAGACATCTTATTTAAAATAGAAAAAAAGATATATGGTGTAAAATATGAAAGAAGCAAAAGGGCAGAATGAAAAGACTTTTTTACCCTATTCCTCAATTTCGACCCTTCAGCTCTGCTCCTAATAGGCAACTATTATTATCAGTTTTATATTGAGGGAAAGCAAGTCTGTACACAAATGAGCAAATTTATATCTACCCCTGCCTACCCCACTTACACAGTACTAGCCTTTGCATCCTTTGTTTTCATTCAGGAATACATTTTGGAGAAATACTTTCCCAGTATTTGCAGAGGCACCCTGTTCTTTTGATGGCTGTGCAATACTCAGCTGTACAGATAAACCATGTATATACCTAAATAATTTCCTATTTGTGTATCTTAGGTTGTTTCCAATATTATGCTTCTACAAACACATTTCAAGGGTTATCTGGGTTATAAATTATTTCACACATATTGTGAATTATCTGTGGGATAAGTTTCTAAAATTGAAATAGCTAGGTCAAAGGATATGTCCATTTTCCATATTGTTATCTATTGTCTAGTTATCTTCCAAAGTGATGACATAAATCTTGTTGATAAAATGAACAGTCTTATCAACAATGCCTATTTCTCAATATTTTCTTTAACAAAGTGTATTATTAAACATTTTATTTTTTGAAAATCTGTTGGGTGAAAATGTTATCCCATTTTTATTTTAACTTGCACATTTTATTGTGAGTGAATTTATCTTTCATTTTTAAAACTCACTTGTATTTCCTTTTCTAGAACTATTTGTTCATGTCTTTTGCCCATTTTTCTATTAAGTTGTTGACTTTTGTTGATAGGTACAAGCTGTTTATAATTTATGGAAATTGACCTCTTTCTGTCATATGTGTGCAATTGTTTTCTAGATTGCTAATCTTTCATTTTGCTTATGTATTCTTTTTTTTTCCTTTTCTTATTTATATTTGCCAAGAACATGACAATTTGAATCTTCTCTCTTTTTTATCCTCAGTATACTGTATTATAGTCTTAAAATTTGCTCTTTCATATTATGATTGGAAAGGAAAATGAACAGACCATTCATAAATGAGGAAATGCAAGAAGCTAATAAACACATAAAAAATTCAACCTCACAAATAATAAAAAAAAACAAATGAAATTTCATTTTTTATTCTAGGAAATTGACAAAACAAAGTAGAGTGAAACCACCAATGTTATACTCTGTAGGCAAGAGGGCAAATTGGTTCAATAGCAATTTAATTTATTTAAAAATTTAATAAAGATTACATTTAAAAATCTTTATCCAGTAATGGCATATCTAGGAATCCACCTTTTGTACAGAACCATCAGGATGGACACAGATTAGCTGTTGCTATGGTCTGAATGTATCGCCCAAAGTTTGTGTGTTGGAAACTTAATCACCGACATAACACTGTTGAGAAATGGGACCTTTAAGAGGTAATTAGGCCATAGGGTTTTGCCCTTATGAATGGATTAATATCATTATCTTGGGAGTGGGTTTGTTATAAAAGTGAGTTTGGCCCTCTCTTGCTCTCTCTTTCTCTCATGATGCAGCAAGAAGGCTCTCATCAGATGTGGCCTCTCGACCTTGGACTTCTCAGCCCCCAGATCTGTGAGCCAAATAAACTTCTCTTTATATTAACTGCTGGGTTTGTGGTATTCTGTGATAGCAGCTCAATATGGATGAAGACAGTTTTGTCCTGTAAGTAAATCACAGCACATCCCTACCAACGAAGGTCACACAGCTACAAAAACACAGTTTAAAGCTAATTAATGGCATGGGAAAATCCTCATACCACTATATTAATGGCAGGATACAAAGTTGCTTATACAATGACATCACAACTACAGTGTAACCTCTGTAAGTTGACCACCCAAGGGACTGTAACAAATTAGTCAACTTATGGAGGTGGTCAACATCAGCAACTAGGCTATACTGATACGTACGTGTGGTGCATGTCCAGTCTAGGAAAATTGGGTCACCTTAAGGAGGTGGTTAATATGGGGCGATAGTCACCTATGGAGGTTCTGCTGTATATGAAATATATTAAAAACTGGAAAGAAATCGCTCAAAGAAGTAGTTATTTATATTTAGAGAAATAATGCATAATTTTTAACTTCCTTTTACTTTTCTGCAATTTCTCAAATTTTATAATGTGCATACATTGTATACCCTGAAAAAAACCCAAATCAAAATAACAACACACAAAAAGAATTTAAATCTATTTCTAGAATTCACTCTTTTTCCTTATTTATTTCTATTGTGACCACATAGGGTTTATCATTTATTATTCATCTCAGGATTATTGCAATCTATTACCCAGTCTACTTTCTTCCAATAGATTATTTAAAAACATTCTCTGTCATTACTTATGACCCCACAATGGCTTCCCATTCCCTATGACATGATGTTTAAATTACTCACTCTAGTACACATGCCTTCCATAATTTGGTTCCAGGCTATTGAAATTATCCAAATGTATTTCTGACTACTGCCCCACAAATATCCTCCAGCCTAGTTGGAGTGGTTGTGTCACTATACCCTTCCTCACACTCCCTTTGTGCACCTATCCTTCTCATTTTCAGGATTTCCACCTCTACACATTGACCTTCACCTTGCCTTTGGCTAAACTCTCACAGCACATTCTTTTAATCACGGCCACAACATAATGCTTCCTATTTTTGCACCATTTCTTGTGTGCTAATTTTGGCTCCTGAGCTGCTTTGAAAGCTCTGTAAAGGCAGGCAATGTTAATCAGAATCATAATCTTCTTTTCACCTCGTGCTCAGTTTTTGCACAGTGCTGACCAGAGGGCAAGGCTTAGTAAATATTGATGAGGCTGCTATGATGAGCAGGTTCTTGGGCAATGTCTTCTTTCCTTCTTTGCTCAGTTCTTGTGTGGTATCCTTTCTTTTGAGTAGTACTCAGTAGTAGAAACAAATTAGATAAACTCCTAGAACAGGGGGTTCTCAGTCCTGGTTGCACATTGCAAGCACTCGGGGAGCATTTAAAAATATGGCTGCTTGCCTTTTCCCTTCCTGTGCCCCACCCTTGTGCTTTAGAATTTAACTGGTCTTAAGTGGGACTGGCTTTATGGCTGTAGGCTTTCTAAAACTTCTTAGCTGATTCTAATGGCTTCTCTGAGTCCTACCCTTTTCAGGCCCCAGCCTGTTGGTGTGCACTCCTTCAGCACTTTCCTGTCTTACTTCCAGACAGGAAGTCATCCTAGAACTGGCCAGAGACTCCAAAGAGACTGTCTTTAGATAAGTCCTTTGGCATCGGTTATAGTCTTTGTGTTTTTCAAAGATGTTTACCTTCAAATTGACAACTGTCTGCATTGGAGCCTACTCTGAAGATTGCCTTTCAGACTAGGCACCAAGATAAGCCATTGGTTACACAGCTCACCACTAGATTTAAAGTAAGCTCAGATCCTCCCCCAAACAAAACACTGTCGTAGTACAGTAAAACAATCTGATTAAAGCAATTTGTTTTATTTGGACATGCAATACACAATTTGTACAAAAGAGTTAGAACACAGTGTCAAAGAAAAGAGTTATGTAAGTACAAATAAGAAAACCTCAACCATTATCAACCATCATAAAAATTCTGCTCATATATTAGTACATGGCTCCCTTATTATTCTATATAACAAAAACAAAACAACAGCAGCAATACTAATAAGAGTTGACAATTTTTAATACTTCCATGTGAACCAGGTACCCATTCTAAATGTTTTATCTGGATTGTCTCATTTAACATGATGACCCTGTGAGATGGATACGGTTATTATCCTCATTTTATAAGATGAGGAAATTGAGGCACCCCCTCATTACTAAAGAATTCCCATGGCTCAGCGCCTGTAGCTCAGTGGTTATGGTGCCAGCCACATACACTGAGGCTGGTGGGTTCGAAGCTGGCCCAGGTCAGCTAAAACACAATGACACCTGCAACAAAAAATAGCAGGGCATTGTGGAAAGTGCCTGTAGTCCCAGCTACTCGGGAGGCTGAGGCAAGAGAATCACTTAAGCCCAAGAGTTTGAGGTTGCTGTGAGTTGTGACTTTGAGGGTGACAAAGTAAGACTCTGTTTCAAAAAAAAGCTAACAGAATTCCCTAGCTGGTAATTGTTCATCTCAGGATTATTGCAATCTATTACTCAATCTAGTTTCTTTCAATAGATTACTTAAAAACATTATCTGTTTTTACTTATGAGCCCACAATGGCTTTTAGTCTTGGCAGAGTCAAGACTAGAAAATGTTTAGGGCTTATGTTCTTAACAACTTTCTGCCACTAATTCCTATTTTAAAGGAAAATTAGATTAAAAAAAAAAAAGTCCAAGGTTTCCCAAATATCTGAATTCATACTGAATACTTTTTATTGTTTTTACTTCTGTAATTTTCTTTTCTTTCTCTTTAAATTTCAGATTATTATGGGGGTACATACAATTAGGTTAGACTTTTATAATTTTTAATGGGAATTATTCCAAAGTATACTATACGCATCACTGCTTCCTTGTACAGAGGAAACAACACAATTTAACCTTTCCTTAAAGACTCAAAGATAGCATGACAGAGGTGAAGTATTTGGGGGTCCTAGAGGGTGCCTGATGCACTCAGGCTTTTTAAGGTTTGTGGAGTTGGGTAATTTTAACCCACTTCACCAGACAACGACAGTGGCCGCCTTCACCCCAGCCCTTTGAAAGTAGGACTGGGTGTTCACACTCCCAGCCTAGCCAGCTCTAGATAGTGGTGCTCGGTTTTTAAGGGGGAGTTACAGGGCCTTCGCCACAACTGATTGGACAAAGCGTGGGCTCGTAACCCAAAACAGCTATACTCTTAGGCTGGCTGCTTTCCATGAACACGTGGATGGATGATGTGGTCCCCATTCTCCCTTTGGAGAATTTATATTGGGAATTACTGGTTAGCAGTGGGAGCTAAAAGGATATTTAGTACAAAGAGTGCCACTGGGTAGGACAAGGAAAACGTATGAGAAACCAGATCTTATGGTAAGCAGAAGCCGTCGTTGGAGAGGACAAGGGTCGCACACTGAGACGCCGTCCGCGGTCAGGCAGGCGGTGCAACCAGAGAAGAGGGCGTGGCCAAAGTAACCGGGCACCGCGCGGATTCCCGGACCGCCAAGGTCATGCCACGCCCACAGGCTCTGGAATTCTAAACAAGGTGAAGGCGCCATGCCGGCCAAACAAAATGAGTCTGCAGGCTGGGTTAGGTCATGAGCTGCCAGTTCGCAAATTCCAAAGAAAGGACCAGGAAGCCAGTTAGGGGCAGGCAGAAAAACCTGAAGACACTGACAAGCTCAGAGGGAGGGGAGGCTGAATCACAAAAATAACTTATCATCGAGGTGAACTCCTGATGCTGAAGTCCTGGGGTAACCTTGGATTCTTGATGACGTCCTGGTTCCAGTTTTCGAGAAGTCTGGCGCACAAGCGCCTGTTCTTTCAGAGGTTTGGTGATTTGGCCTTTCCTGAGTTCCCACGAGGCCCTCCCTGTTTTCTTCATTCCTTATAACTCTTTCCCCTAATATTAGATGTAACTTGAGCTGTTCCTCGGAACCAAAAGAGCCTAAGGAAAACACTCTAAATGGCACCAGATTGCTATTTCCCCCCCTTTGGAATTATTGTACTCCTATTTATAGTTTTTCTGTTTCCTCCCTTGCTGCTAGGCCGTCAACTGTCACTTTTTATTGCTATCGTGTGCTTGCTTCTACTGGCCATGCTCCCTTTGTTAATAAAGCTACTCAGACTTGGACACTAGATATAGAAGCTTGATGGAATTACAAAATTAAAAGGAAACAGGCAATGAAAGAAGGGTAAATTTTATAGTATATAAATTATACCTCAATAGAGCTGTTACAAAAATTAAGTAATGAAAGATTTTAATGTCATGTGAGCTTTAGTATTTTGGAAATGCAATTCGACTGTCAGCCTCCTTTCTTGTTTACTTTTTCACTTTTGGCCCTAGTCCCATGGCTGAATGTCTTACTAAAGTATCCTGCGGGTCTGAGGAATCAAAAAATACCAGAGCCAGCACAAGTGAAGAGATGTTAGATATTGTGCAGAACTCAGCTGAAGTGACCCTGTATCGTCAGGCAGCTTTTCTTGCTCTCCATCTCTCTTTTTCTCCCCCTTTGCTTGGTTTCCTAATCCCTCTTTGTCCTTGTTTCACATCTGTTCCATTTTCCTTTCTGCAGACTAGTTATTCTGCATGTCTGTGAGTTTTGAAGTTTCTTTTCCCTGGTAATACTGGCTTGCACATGGTTTGGGGCTGCCATGCTGCAGATTTTGGCAACAACTCTTCATGACCTTACATCTTTAATGCCAACACCATCCGCTTCAGCCTCTGTGTCTCTAAGAATATGATTGACTCAGTTTGAGCCAAGTGTCTGTCCCCAGTCAAATGAGCTGGTCAGAGAGCAGGGCAGGGCCCTTACTATTTAAGGAATGCCCTTCCAGTCTGCAGGCGGGCAGGCTTTTTGAGGAGATTTAAAAGCAGGGTTGAAGTCAGGGGCAGTTTTGACCAGACTGAAATTTTTAAATTTCTGAGCTAGGATAGGTGATGTGTTATGAGGTACTTACTTTTCTTCTTCTTTGTCATTCTTCATTCAGCACTTAAAGTCCTGCTAACAACAAGCAAATTGTTTGTTGATGATAGTACCTAGCACCACCTGGAGTTAGGTTATCTAGTGTAGTCAGTAGTTGCTATCTTGGTTTCCATTCACATAGAAGTGCAGAAAGTATTAAAGGATTATTTCCTACCATTTCTCAGGACTCTATTACTCAATTATCTTTGTAGAACTAGTTCTTGTTAAAACAGAACATAATGCAGATTTATTCTAACACCATATCTGAGGTCTATTTTTGATGTTTCAGTGAAAACCACTTTAAACCCTGCATTTCATCTACACAGGGGTGCTTTCCTGACCAAAAAGCCTTTGTGAATGTAGAAGTGATTTGAGAATTTGTCTGAAATCACTACTTTCTATCATGCTTCCTTCTCTTTATAGAAGTATAGATAATTACAAATCAACCACAGGTAGAGGAGATCATTAATAGTTTTTCAAAAGATGCCAAGAGGCAGAGAAACTACTTCTTCTAAGCCAAGACATGAACAGTTTTCTATTTTTAAAACAATAAAATGTAAATTACATGTTTCTCCGTTTTTTATTCTAACATTTGAGTGATACTAACAGTTTATAAAGCATTTTCTTGTGCATGATTGGACTTAATCAAAATAATTCTGAGGTTGGTAAAATTATTTTGTAGCTGGAAAACAGGCTCAAAGAAGTTACCTGACTTGTCCAAGGTCACAGTACCATGTGCACCTGGTAAAAACTAAAGTCGTCTTTAGTTTGGTGATACTTGTCTCCCTTTATTCTATCCCTAACATTTGGGAGATGGAAGTAGTTAAGTGCTGTGACTTAGTGGTTTAAAATCTGCAAATTCTATACTTTCAATTTAATCTCTATTTGTTTTTCTAACCCAAAGACCTGTACACATTATGATATAGTAAAACCACTGCCTAATTACTTATGATAAATTAAGAGTGGTGGATTGAGGGTTACCACAGTTTAAGACAACGTTTGACCCTGTCCCTCACTGTGGAGATCATGCATACTATTTTAATTCAATGTATCCCTTTCAAACCCTTTCTAAATTTATCAAGCATGTAACTCTAATCATTGAGATTAAAATAATTTAAAATGTAAATCTCTAAGGAAACCATTCTTGGAAGGAATAACTTTCACTGCTCTCTAAAGAGGGCAAATTAGTTCCCTAAGTGAGACTATGATTGTGTGGTTGTGGTGGTTAGGGTGTTAGCCTACTTAAAGAAAGAAATGGTTTTTGTAAGGAGATAAGTGCATTTGCTATTTATATGTAAATAGATCCCACTGACTACCCAAAGTGTTAGTCAATTATTAAAGTAGGCAACTGGGAGGGGGGACTTTTACTGAGAAACCCCTCCTTAGCAGTTCAAGTTACTTTATGTATCTGAAAATAATACAATGATACAGCTTTTAAAATAGTTTCTAGTTCAGACTTCACAAATTTAATTTTTTTTTCCTCTACTGTGTCTAAAGTGAGTGAGATTTTACTACGATTATTATTACACAGAGGCTGGACATTACATTGAAATTTAGATCTTCTATGTGCACTATTTTATTTGATAAAGTTACAGTTGGTGCTTATAACAGAATACTCATGGCTATACCAAGCACAGGAGTCTTTCTTAATGGTGTAGTATGAATAAGAAGTCACTCAAATGTAATAAAATACTCAGAAACAGAGGGTACTTACCAACAAATGAGGTACTTTTATTTCTAATTTCTACTTCTTTTTTTTTTTTTTAACTTTAACACCCTCAGTAGAGCGCTGTGATGTCACAGCTCACAGCAACCTCCATCTCCTGGGCTTAGACGATTCTCTTGCCTCAGTCTCTCCTGGGACTACAGGCAGCTGCCACAATGTCCGGCTATTTTTTTGTTGCAGTTTGGTTGGGGCTGGGTTTGAATCCACTACCCTGGGTATATGGGGCTGGTGCCCTACTCACTGCCCTCTAATTTCTATTTCTTTATGCGCTGCCCTCTAATTTCTATTTCTTTATGTTGAGTATATTCCTGATCCCTTTGGCTAACAGCATTTGGAATTACTTTGAGAAGAAGAATAATCTAGACGTTTGGCCAGCATTTTAGGGGAAAGGAAAGAGAATACAACTACAACGAAAAGGGCTAAAGAGGTAGAGTAGCTGTTTATCATAGAGAGGAAAAGTCAGCTGTAAACACTAGAGGGATGGCAGTGTTTGGTCTTTGCTGAGAGAAAAATTTCAAGGAGGAAATTAGGAGAGAATGACAGACAATATAAAGAGAGGTGGACAGTGCCCTTTTCCTATACAAGTTTGTGAAAATGTGAATTTAAGTCAAATGTGTGAAAGTTGAACAATAGAATTATATGTTACAAGGAAGTATTTTATTCCAGATTATAAGTCATTTTATGTATATATATGTATATATACGTATTTATATGTATATATGTATATATATGAAAATTCTTAAGTATAATCTTTGACACTATGGTTCGAGCATTTTACTCATATTCTCAATTTTATATTTTCCATCAAAACTGAACAAAAATTAACCAGTTTTATGTCTAAAAAGCATCTAAAAAGGCTGAAGATTCCCTCCATTCTGACTGTCACAGTTGCGATAAATTTATAACCAGGCTTCTAATTCCCAATATAACACCTATCTTATGTTTTATTATTTTAGTAAAATAAGGAAAAATGCAATCAACTATTCAAATAATTGTCCAAATACTGTGAGGCAGAGAAAGATGGCAATATATTTGAAACCAACATGTTGCCTATCTGGTACCTCTCCTGACTGACTTCAAATATCCATTTGTTTAGCAAACACAGAAGATCAGAGTTGAGCACATGAAGAGAAGTCAGGGACATCATTTAGTACATTACCATGGACTACCATCAGGGAGGTCAAGTACATGGAAGGGCTAATGCTGAAATTATTTTTGTTCAGGAACATTCACAATAGATTTGGATGTATATTAATAAGGAAAACATGAGATTAGATGGAGGAAGATACTTTTAAAGTAAACAGAAAAGTTAGTAAAAATTTAGTTATCTTGGGGAGGTGAATGTTGTAAATGTTCAAAGGAGGGTTTTGTGCATTTTCATTGTGCTCTCCATCATTCTAAGGGCCATGCACTCAGGAAGGCCTGAGCAATCCTAGGCAAGTTGCTTCATGTCAATGGGCAGAAATGACAAAGAGGAAAATTATTCCTAATTGGGTTGATGTAAAGAAGTATAGGAAAAAACATAGTAGATACTTTTAAATGGCAGCAATATTTTTTATTACATGGATGTTTTAAAGGATCATGTTTTCTGATTTTTATGAATTGCTCTCACTGTTACCATGGTTAGAAGAAGGTTGCTCCAATTGGCCTTAGGGGAAAATATTCACACCAGCAGCAGCAGTGATCCTTCTATGGCGTAGGCCTCCAACAGCTGGTGTAGGGACAGTCTTTTGAAAAGACAGGAATCCTTTGAAAATATTTCCAGGACACTTTTCCTTCATCTCCTTCTGAAATAGTTTATGAACAGTTCCTACTGTTATTGGTTATAATTATGCTCATCCTCTTTAGCCATGACCATAGCAAAATTTTGTAACTATTCTCTCTCTCTCTAATCCCATCCCTCTATAAATGGCCTGTGGTCTGAACCTTCTAAAATGGATTTATATTAGTTGCTTGACGCGTAAGAGCCTGAGTAAAGAATAGAGTCCGTCCTCTTGCCATTTTATTAGGTCCTCCATGATAAGGCTCCAGCTCAAAGCTCATACTCTTGCCTCTAAAATTAAAAATGAGATGTAGGGCGGTGCCTGTGGCTCAGCCAGTAGGGCACTGGCCCAATATGCTGAAGGTGGCGGGTTCAAACCTGGCCTCGGCCGAACTGCAAAACAAAAAAATAGCTGGGCGTTGTGGCAGGCGCCTGTAGTCCCAGCTACTCGGGAGGCTGAGGCAAGAAAATCGCCTAAGCCCAGGAGTTGGAGGTTGCTGTGAACTGTGTGACGCCACGGCACTCTACTGAGGGTGATAAAGTGAGACTCTGTCTCTACAAAAAAAAAAAAAAAAAAATGAGATGAGATGTAGCAAAATTCAATCTGTACTTTGTAACCTCTGAATCTTAGCTTGTTCCAGATTTTTGTTTGCTTAGTTTAGAATATCCTTTACCTGGGTGAAATTCTAATTGTCTTTGAAGGTTCAACTCAAACCCTGTGTCCTCCAGTTACTATGCCCAGCAGAAATTAGTTGCTTTCTTCACTGCTTCCAGCATGTCCTACCTTTAGGTCCTACAATATGCTATATGTTATAATCATGGATTTTTATTACTCTTCTAGACTTTAAGATCCTTGAATGCAGGGATTTTTCTCATTTATCTTTGTAAAATTTTTCCTTGTGGAAACCACTGAAAGACGATTAAAGTCATAGTCATGTGAGGTGACTAACGTATAGCCTCACCTGAAGGCTCGGAACTGTATCTGAGGCTCCTTTTGTGGCTGTGGGGTTTTTGACATATCAAGGTACAGGAGAATTTTCCAGGACAATGAGATGACAGACTGCTAGGTGCCTACTCAACAGCTCTTTGTCCTTACAGGAAAGCCTGTTGTAGAAATGATAAACCCGATCCTTGCTCTTGTAGCATTCCAAGCAATGTGGTATGGGCATGTGACTCAGTCCTGGCCAATAGAAACTGAGGGAAATCTAGTAGAGAGAGGACTTCTGGGAAGGTTTTCCTCCACGTTCAGAGAGAGACGCATGAGGATAAACCCTTTGTTTCTTCTCACCTTTGAATATAGCCATGAAAAGATGTGATGCTTAGAGTTCTGGTGGCCATTTTGTAATTACAGGGCAAACCAAAACAGTAGCAGGGATGTTGCCACAGAATCCTAACATTGTTGTGCCAATTATGTTCTCACAGTTCCTTACTTCCAGGCTTCTTGTTATGAAAGAAAAACAAAAGGGAGAAAACAAAAAGAAAACAGACTTCTATTTGGGTAGAACAATTGTATAAAGTTATAACCAGGCTGGGCGTGGTGGCTCATGATTGCATTTGGTTACAGTTTTCTTCTTTGGGATAAAGTCTTACTCTGTTGTCACCTCATATGACTATGACTTCAGTTGCGAGTCTGGTGGCCTGTAATCCTAGCACTCTGGGAGGCCAACGCGTGTGGATTGCCTGGGCTCAGGAGTTTGAGACCAGCTTGTGCAAGAGCAAGACCCCATCTCTACCCAAAATAGAAAAACTAGCCGGGTGTTGTGGCATGTGCCTGTAGTCTCAGCTACTCCAGAGGCTAAGGTAAGAGGATCACTTGAGCCCAAGAGTTTGAGGTTGCTGTGAGCCATGACACCAGGGCATTCTACCCGGGGCAACAGAGTGAGACTCTGTCTCAAAAAGAAAAAGTTGTAACCAAATGCATAGGAAGTGATGTACAGAATATGTAATTTGTACCCAAGAGTAAAAAGCACAGACTAATCATTGGATTTGGAGTCTGCTCTTCAACCTCACCCAGATCTACGGTTTCCACTGCTTTTTTTCTTTTCTTTCCCCCTTTCCTTCACTCCTTCCCCTCCCTCCCTTCCTTTCTTTCCTTCCTTCTTTCTTTCTTCAGAGTCTAACTCTGTCACCCTGGGTAGAGTACCATGGCATCATAGCTCACAGCAACCTCAAACTCTTGGGCTCAAGTCTCTGGAGTAGCCTCTTGCCTCAGCCTCTGGAGTAGCTGGGACTATAAGCACCTATCACAACACCTGGCTAGTTTTTGTATTTTTAGTAGAGATGGTGTCTTGCTCTTGCCCAGTCTGGTCTCAAAGTCCTGAGCTCAAGCAATCTACCCAACTCGGGCCTCCCAGAATGCTAGGATTACAGGCATGAGCCACTGCGCCCAGCCCACACTACTTTTTCTTGTTGTCTTATCCTATTAGTCCCTCCTGGACTCACTTCCTCTTCGGTCTAACCAGAACTATTAACCCCTCATCAGTCTTTCAGTGACTTCACTCCCTTGTCTCCTGCCAAGTCCCTTGTGCTGGACTTCATTGTTCCCATACTGAAGATGCTCAAGCAATACAGGTAAGAAAAATCTCCTAACTATGCAAGTAGAGCAATTACAATTTCATGGCTTCCAGACTCACTGGGCCCTTAACATAATTTATTTTCCCCTTTATTTGTTACTCTTTGTTACTCCTCCCCATTCTCCACAGTATCTATGCCAGATCTTAGTTTTTCTTCTCCAGCCTATTTCCCAGCCTGTCTCCCTTGTTTTGTCAGGTAATCTCATCTCCCTTTCCTAGAGAATGTGGAAGCCAAGAGATGTGACACCATTTAACTTCCCACTCCTCTACTTACACATTTTGCTTTAATTTTTTTACCTTAGTGGGACAAGGGATTCATATTTATCATCATGTACTCCTGTTCCAATCTCCTTTTGACTCTTTTGCTTTCTTATATCACATATCTTTCATCTCTCTATAAACATGTTCAAATTCCCTATCTTCTCCATATATAAAACCTAAATCACATTGTATCATAGACCTAAATATAAAATCTAAAAGTATAATAAACCTTTTAGAAGAAAACACAAGGCCTTGAATTAGGCAAAGATTTCTGAGATAGGGCACGTTAGTATGATCCATAAAAGAAAAAACTGATAAATTGGACCTTATCAAAGATTTAAACTTCTTCTCCTCAAAAGACATTGTTGGAGAATGAAAAGACAAGCCAAAGACTTGTAGAAAAATATTTGAAAGACACATATCTGATAAAAGATTTGAATATATAAAGACCTAGAATATATAAAGACTTTCACAACTCAATGATAAGAAAAGAAACAACAAAATATTTAAAATTAGCAAAAAATTTGAACAGACTCTTGACCAACAAAGAGGTATGAATGGCAAATAAAAACATGAAGAGATGCTTAACACAATTTGCAGAATGTAAATGCAGTGGGAAATGGAGATAAAAAGCACAGGGAGATATTAATGTACTCAACTCTCAAACACTGTTGACATGGAATATGGTGTAACCACTTGGGAAAAGTTGGGCAGTTTTCTTATAAAGTTAAACTTCTACCCCCCTAATCCTCCTCCTAAGGACTTACTAGAAGAAATGAAGATGTATGTATGCCCACACCAAGACCTGCTTGCAAATGTTTACAGCATTTTATTTACAATTGCTCCAAACTGGGAGCAACTCAAATAAATATCTATCAACTGAGAAACAGATGAACAAATTGTGATAGAGTCATACATTGGAATATGATTCGCTGATCAAAAGGAACAATTTACTGCATGCAACAACGTGGATGAATCTTAGAAGCATTATGCTAAATGAAATTAACTAGACACAAATGGTTCTGATCTGCATATCAAACAAATAGCCTCCTGTGTGAATGTCATTCACATGACATTCTGAAAAAGTCAAAGCTAGGGGGACAGAAATAGGATCGGTGGCTGCCAGGGAGTAGGCGAAGGGGACATGAGGGTAGTTTGGGGATGATGGAAATACTCTAGAATTTGTTGTGGTTGCTACATGATTGCATTTGTTTGTCAAAACTCATAGAGCTATATGCCTAACATAATAAACTTGAAAAATTCTATCTCTTATCTTAAAAAACAAAAAACCGTCAACCATGCTATTCATTTTCTTACTTGAGTGTGAGGTCTCTGAGGGAGGAGGTAGAGATGAGGTCTAGCTATGTTGCCCAGGCTGGTCTTGAACTCCTGATTTCAAGTGATCCTCCCTCCTCAGTCTCCCAAAGTGCTGGAATTGCAGGTGCGAGCCACTGTGCCCAGCCTATTCATTGTTTACTATATGTCAAGCATGCATTAAGTCTTGGAAATTTAAGATGGGACAAGAGACAAAGTGTGTGAGGGTTAGTTATAGCCTGATTCTATTCCTTTTCTTTTCTAGCAAACTTTGTGGATGAGTCATCTAAACTTAATGCATATATTTTATCTTCTGTTTGGCCCTAATTTGCAGTCCAGGTTTCCCCTCTATGTAAAAAAATCGCTCTTGGTAGGCTACCAAAGACCTCCTGATGGCCCAACTCAGTGAAGGCTTTTCAGTCCTTATTTAATGAGATGTCCTTATGATATTTGGTATGTTCATTTCATTCCCCTTAAACTTCTTCCTTTCCTTGATTCTGAGGCACCAATCAGTTCTGATGTTTGCATTTTCACAGACTTCTACACAGGCTGCTCTTCTTTTTTGGTTACCTAGCAACTTCCAGTGTCCCTCAAAGCCTTAAGGCTTAGCTCTTTTCACTCTTTATACTACATCCTTTCTAGGAGGGTGGCGAGCACCTACCCCTCACCCCTGCCACCCCTGCACTTTTAAGGACACTTCTTGGAAATCCCACAGAACACTTCTACTAGAATTTAGTCACAAAACCACAACTAGACTGGGATATGCATTCCCTTATTTCAGGTAGTAGGTGTCTAGTTAAAAATAGAGGTTCTGGTGGGTGTTGTGGTGGAAATGGAAAATTGTAATTTTGCAACCATTATGGTAAGATTGATCAGGACAAGAATCATCAGAGAATGCCAAATTCCATAAGGAAAGTGTTGAAGAGCAGAATATTTAGATGGTCTTAAAATAATTCCCCACAGAATGCTTATTGGAAACAAGGGAAAAAATAGTTTCTATATAGCAGAGAAATCAGACAATAGCCTGACTGGATAATCAAGATTAATGTAAGCAGTGAGGAGCAGGCAGACATCATGTGGCCTCCAGATGTGACCCTAAGAAGGACATAACATTGCTTACATGGTATTCCCACTGGAAATACAGAACCTGAATCCAATCATGAGAAAACATCAAATAAACCGAAATGAAGGACAAGTCTATAAAATAACTGACCTCTACTTTTCAAAAATGTCAGTGTCATGAAAGAGAGTGAAAAAGCTGATGAACTGTTCCAGATTAAAGGAGACTAAAAAGACACACCAATCAAGTGAAATATGTGATCCTGGACTGGAGGAAAATGAAATGCCAGAACGAGCACTATCGAGACGTTTGACTAAATCGGTAGAGAATTTCCAGAGGGAGAACGAACAGAACCTGACGACTAGGTGCTGACTGTTTTCTTCTCTCTATCCCCAGAGCCACTGTCATAGTTCAGGCTCACAGAATTTTTTCGCAGCTGATTTCGAGAAGCTTCCAATGGTAGCACAAAGCCCATTATCTTTCTTTTCCGATCTATCCTCCATATTGCCACCAGAGTGATTTTTTGAAGCACAGGTCTGATCGTGCCCTACTCCTAATTAGAAAACATCTGTGGCTTGCTGTTGCCTGATCCCAGTCTGGCAAACTAAGCCCTTCTCCACATGGATCTAGAGTTGCTTGTTGGCTCGTTCCCTCCTGCAACATCCCAAATTGCTCAGTAATTGACTGGTCCCTCCACCCTCAGTTGTTGTGACACACCATGGACAAGGATGGAATGGAATAAGCCAGAAGGACAGGTAGTTATTTTAAAGCTTTGTGCCTAGTTTGAAATACAGGATAGATTATCAAGTGAAATGGCTCCATTACATTTTAAAAAGAATTTACTTTCTAGATAAATAAATAAGTGTCTACTGTTTGTTGCAACTTAAAGGAAAGGGCAAAATGAAGATGTGTTTGTTGGCTGACTTCCATCCTAAAATGGCCTGTGAAGCTATTACATGTAGCCAGCTAAGGATCTCATTATCTGAGTCAGGATTGTTCTATCAACAGCCCTTTTTCCTTGTCACAGCTGGTGCTGAGAGCCATATGTCATAAGACTCCCTCTACTTCCAAAGGTTAGAACCCTTGCTGAATGGGAAATAAATCACTGTTGTTGAATCAAGTGACCCATGGGGTTCCCAGGAGAATTATCCTTTATATTTTAGTTAATGTGGTGAAAACTCATGATTTTTCTTACCCATGTGGCTTTTCTCCCATTTCCCATCTGCTTATTCCCCATAATTTTGCCAAAATGTGATTCCATCATTCTGTTCAATAAACAAAGAGTGCTTCCTCACTTGTTCTCAGGAATGAGAAAGCCTCACAGAAATTGAATTTAGTGATGAATTGATACAAATTCATTTACTTTAGAATTATCAAATAAGATTAACAGCAAGCAAATACTAGTCTAGAATTCAAGATAGAGGATACAGCTATTATATATTAATACCTAATTCCATCTACCCAAACTCACAATTTAATGCATCAGCTTTCACTGTTGTCAAGCATTGCTCAAAAGTCAAGGCTATATTAATGCAGTGAATAATGGGAGAAGATTGTGAGTATATTTTGGAATATAAATGCGAATTGCCAGAGTAAAGATTATTCATTCTGCATTGTGTATTATGTATCAAGAGGAATTCTAATTTGTGACCAAATGGCCATAATCATTTCTATATAGGAGAAATGATCTATTTAGCTCCTTATAGCTTTGCATTTCAAAGGGATGCTGCTATGTCATCTTAAATTTTATCAATGTTAAAATAGATGTATAATAGCTGGATCCTCTTTCTTGAATGCTAGACTAATATTTGGTAAGTCTCTATTTCTGCTCTGCACTGTGACTTACAAACAAAAGTCACTTACTTTACATTTGTGAAGTAATATATTTTTTGTGGCAACAGTAATTTCTAAGCTACAAATCCATTTAATGTGCTATTACATTTAGACTCTGAAATCATCCAAGATTTATGATTAGATGCTAGGAAATTGATGACAAAAATCTGAGTTATCCTCTTCCTTTGTCAGGGAATGCTACTGGCTCATCAATGTCTATGTAGGTTTCCAGAGAATTATCAAAATTCTTATGTGTTAGACACTCCCAAATACAGTAAATTAGTCATTGCTTTTTTTTTCTTTTTGTAGAGACAAAGTCTCACTTTGTCGCCATTGGTAGAGTGCCGTGGCATCACACAGCTCACAGCAACCTCCAACTCCTGGGCTTAGGCGATTCTCTTGTCTCAGCCTCCTGAGTAGCTGGGACTACAGGCACCCGCCACAATGCCTGGCTATTTTTCTGTTTTGCAGTTTGGCCGAGGCCGGGTTTGAACTTGCCACCTTCAGTATATGGGGCCAGTGCCCTACTCGATGAGCCACAGGCGCCGCCCTAGTCATTGCTTTTTTGATGGGAAGATAATATCTTCTCTATCCACCTCACAGGCTTATAAGAATCTTATGAAATATTTATAGGAAAATGCATAAAGTATTATTCTAATGTTAGGTCCTATTATTAAAAATAACAGATATAATAGCAAATAAAATCTGAGAAGTATAAGTTTTGTGAAGCCATATGACATTACTTTGTGATAACAAGGAGACATATATTCTGTTCACAAACCAGGGAGAGTAAATGTTCAAATCCTTGATCGCATTATCTATAGTCAAGGTGAAATCGACCAACCTTAGATGTTTGCCTTGAGGTGAGCCTTCTAGGGCCTAGGCTTCACTACCTGAGTTGCCCTATTTCCTCTGCCTTATTTTGAACTATCTGGGGGGTGAGTGGCATCTTCTACTAAGTCTTTATTTTACCCATTCTCAAAAATAACAGTCAACACCTGCAACGGATTCAACAGCACTGTAGGAGCTAGGGGAGTGTGGCAGGGGTGTCCTATGTCCAGTATAGCTTGTGCTGTTTGAGGCTGACACCTACTTTCTTTGATCAGAGCCTATGCTAGACAATCCTATGAAGTGGGGGTTATTATTATCATCATTTCTATTTTAAAATTAGGAAATTGAGAGGTTAAATAACATATCCAAGGTCACATAGCTAATAAGTGCTAGAGCCTGTATTTGAAGTCAGACAGCCTGTCTCTAGGCTCTGTATTCTTAACATTGACACTGTTGACAAGTGGCTGAGCATAAGGGTCTGTGAAAAAGAGTCATGACCAGGATATTTAGGTAAATCTGATGAGTATAGGGGTATAAAGAGGAGAGGGCAGAACTCTACAGGCAACTCATCCCTACCCCTGGATGAGGCCTAGATGGAACATCTGTAACTGAATGTGATGCATTCAAGGAACATTTGAGTTGGCTAGGACCTTGAAAAAATAGACTGGTGGTTAATTTTATGTGTCAACTTGACTTAGCAAGGGGATGTCCAAATAGCTGGTAAAAATGTTACTTCTGGATATGTTTGTGAGTGTGTTTCCAGAAGAGATTAGCATTTGGATCAATAGACTGAGTCAAGATCACCCTCGCCAATGTGAGCAGACATTACCTCAATCCATTGAGGGCCTCTATAAAATAAAATGCAGAGAAAGGGTGAGTTGTCTGTGACCACTATTTTTCTGTCTCTCACGCTTGAGGCATCCATCATCTCCTGCCCTTAGACATTGGAGCTCTCGGTTCTTGGGATTTACACCAGCATAACCCTACCTCCTCACCCTCAGGTCTCAGGCTTTCATATTGGGGCTGAATTATACCATGGGTTTTCCTGGATCTCCAGCTCATACATGGCAGATATGAGACTTCTCAACCTCCGTAATTATGTTAGCCAATTCCCATAATAAATCTCTCTCTCTCTTTCTCTCTCTCGCTCTCCTGTTTCTCTGAAGAACACTGATTAATACAGATGCCTTCATTTCACAGATGAAAAAAAAGCAGTATCTGATTCATTTAGTTGTTCATTTAGTCAAGCACTATGCCAAGAAAATAAACATAACAGGTCACATTGTCTACAATCAATAAAGTTATATTTTATTGAAGAAAAACATATAGAAAAAGCCAAAATGATGAAATAGCAAAAAGAGATCTGAGTAAAATATATGATGAGAACCCAGAGAGATCCCTGGGTGAGTCCTTCTCAGAAAAGATGGTGCTTGAGCTGATTCTCAAAAGATGAGCAGGAGTTTCCCAGATGGAGAATGGGAGGAAGATCATTTCAGCAGTCCAGCTGGCTGGTGGCTGAGTACAAACTAATACCCTTTGATCCTGAGTTAGTCTACCACTCATCAACCTATAACTGCTAAGGAAAGAAGTTCAAAGTCTTGGGCAAGCATTCCTGACAGGAACATTCCGGATCACTGGAGAATACAAGTCAGGAAAACATACAGAGACAATGGTAACTATAAATTTTAAATCATTTCTACTCTTCTAATATAAGAATTTCACACCTCTTACTTATAACTTGCAGCTCATTGAAATTACATGTAGAAGATATTTTTATTTTAATGTCTCTAATTTTTCCTGTTGTAAAATCACAGAGAGAATTTATTGTTCAACTGTTTCAAATTATTCTTATGATTCTATGCTTAAAGAATTCATGGGGAAAAAATTGCAAAAATTTTCTTATGACTATTCTTTTAAGCCTAATAGATGACTGCTGAGAGTGACCACTATTTTTCAGGGCACTGTCTGTGCTCAGAATCTCTCAAAACCTTTAATCCCAACAACTCCTTGGTTTCTAAAGTAGACCCTTTCTAAAGAGTATTCATGTTTCCATAAGCACAGGCAATAGTTCACCTGCATTTATTTACAGGTCAGTTTTCTATGGAGAAAAATTGAAAGCAAACATAAGTAAAGTCTATAATGGTGCAGCTGCGTAGTGTGTACAAATTATGTTATGTTTGCTTATGAATTTTTTTCCCAATGGATATTTATTAAGCACCTATTCTGGAACCTGGCAATTGGCGGTGAGTCAAACAGCCCAAATTCCTGCTCTTATGAATGCTGAGTTCCTAAACAAGGCAGTTTAGATAGTTTGGATCCAAGAGACAAGCCTCAAACGTCTCTTATGTTAAAAGTGGGTCTATGCCCATGTTTAAATAATTAAATGGCCCCAAGAGTGGCTTCATGGGCTTACAACCTGTGACGTTCTACAGAGCCTTATGCTTAGATGTGGGGTTTGTTTTAAGGCTGTACCCCATTATTTTAGAATTCTTATGAATTTATGAACAGTGGTCAGAAATTCTCACTTTGTATTAGGTTATGCAAATTATGAAGCTGGTCCTGGCTGGCAACATAGATCTCCTTGTTTATAAGACTGAAAGCGCTTGCAGTCTCTAAATGGCTGTTTCTCTATCAACATTTCAGAGATCTCTGGTCCAAATTTCCATCCAAAATCAAACTCAAGGTCCCAAGATGAGGGCCACAGGATTCCTTCTTCCTTCTCCATTTGGCTGTAGGAATTGCCGTGTGTCAATTTGTTCCTGTAACTCTAATGGCAAGGGTCATTGAAGACATGAACTTGCGTTGACTTTGTTTTTTTTTTTTTAATTTTTAATTATTTTTTATTGAGTCATAACTGTGTACAATGATTCAGGCTTGGAGTACAGTGTGCGGGCTTCCCATACAATCGGAGATATTTTTATCCACCTGATTAATGTAACATTCATGATAT
>CAUYRH010040219.1:0-41787 GCA_963574655.1 Perodicticus potto | reverse complement strand
CTTCTGGATAGATGCCCAGTAATGGGATTGCAGGATTAAATGGGAGGTCTAGGTTGAGTTCTTTGAGCTTTCTCCATACTTCCTTCCAAAAAAGGTTGTATTAGTTTGCAGCCCCACCAGCAGTGTAAAAGTGTTCCTTTTCCCCCACATCCACCCCAGCATCTGCAATTTTGAGATTTTGTGATATAGGCCATTCTCACTGGAGTTTGATGGTATCTCAGGGTGGTTTTAATTTGCATTTCTCTAATACTTAGGGATGATGAGCATTTTTTCAAGTGTTTACTGGCCATTCATCTGTCGTCTTTAGAGAAGATTCTGTTCATCTCTCTTCCCCATTGATGTATGGGTTTGTTGGTTTTCTTCTTGTAGATTAATTGAAGTTCTGTATAGATCCTGGTAATTAAACATTTTTCAGATTCAAAATGTGCAAATATCCTTTCCCATTGGGTAGCTTGTCTATTTGCTTTGGTTGTTGTCTCCTTGGCTGTACAGAAGCTTTTCAGTTTAATTAAGTCCCATTGTTTATTGTTACAGTTGTTGCTATTGCCATGGCAGTCTTCCTCATAAAGTCTTTCCCCAGGCCAATATCTTCCAGTGTTTTTGCAATTCTTTCATCGAGGATTTTTAACATCTCGTGCCTTAAATTTAAGTCCTTTATCCATCTTGAATCAATTTTTGTGAGTAGAGAAAGGTGCGCATGGAGTTTCAGTCTTTTACATATGGATATCCAATTCTCCCAGCACCATTTATTGAAAAGGGAGCCTTTCCCCCCATGAATGCTCTTGTTTGGTTTATCAAAGATTAGATAGCTGTAAGTTGTTGGTTTCATTTCCAGGTTTTCTATGCAATTCCAAGTATCTATGTCTCTATTTTTGTGCCCGTTCCATGCTGTCTTGACCACTAGGGCCTTGTAATACAGCCTAAAATCTTGTATGGTGATACCCCAGGTTTGTTTTTATTACTAAGAACTGCCTTAGCTATACGGGGTTTTTTATGGTTCCATACAAAGTGCAGAATCATTTTTTCTAGGTCTTGAAAGTAGGATGTTGGTATTTTAATAGGGATGGCATAGAATCGGTAAATTGTTCTGGAAAGTATAGACATTTTAACAATGTTGATTCTTCCCAGTTGTGAGCATGGTATATTTTCCATTTGTTAAAGTCCTCTGCTATTTCCTTTCTTAAGGTTTCATAATTTTCTTTATAGAGTTCTTTCACTTCTTTTGTTAGGTGTATTCCTAAGTATTTCATTTTCTTTGGGGCTATGATGATGGGAGTTGTGTCCTTAATTAACCTCTCATCTTGACTGTTGTTGGCATATACAAAGGCAACTGACTTGTGGACATTGATTTTTTATCCTGAGACATTACTGTATTTTTTTATGACTTCCAAGAGTCTTGTAGTTCAGTCTTTGGGGTTCTCTAAGTATATGATCATATCATCGCAAAAAGGGAGAGTTTGACCTCCTCTGCAGCCATCTGGATGCTCTTTATTTTCTTATCTTGTCTAATTGTATTGGCTAGAACTTTCAGCACTATGTTGAATAGCAATAGTGACAGAGGACAACCTTGTCTGGTTCCAGTTCTAAGAGGAAAAGGTTTTGGTTTTACTCCATTCAGTAAAATATTAGCTGTGGGTTTGTCATAGATAGCTTCGATCAGTTTAAGAAATGTGTCACCTATACCTATGCTCCTCAGTGTTCTAATTAGAAAAGGATGTTGAATTTTATCAAATGCTTTTCTGCATTTATTGAGAGGATCATATAGTCCTTCATTTTGCTTCTATTGATACAGTGAATAACATTTATAGACTTTCAAATATTAAACCAACCCTGCATCCCTGGGATGAAACCTACTTGATCATGATGTATGACTTTTTGGTGATAAGCTGTAATCTGTTGGTCAAGATTTTGTTGAGAATTTTTGGATCAATATTCATTAGAGAAATTGGTCTGAAGTTCTTCTTTTTAGTTGGGTCTTTACCTGGTTTTGGTATCAGGGGATATTTGCTTCATAGAACGTATTGGGGGAGATTCTTTCCTCCTCAATTTTTTGGAATAATTTCTGAAGTATAGGAATAAGCTCTTCTTTGAAAGTTTGATAAAATTCTGGTGTGAAACCATCTGGACCAGGGCATTTTTTTGTTGGGAGATTTTTTATTGTTTCTTTGATCTCAGTGCTTGAAATTGGTCTGTTTAGATCTATTTCATCCGGGCTAAGTCTAGGGAGAGGGTGTGGTGGGATTCCAAATATTGATCCATTTCCTTCACATTGTCAAATTTCTGGGCATAAAGTTTCTGGTAGTATTCAGAGATAATCTCTTGTATTTTTGTGGCATCAGTTGTTATTTCCCCTGTATCATTTCTCATTGAGGTTACTAGAGATTTTAACTTTTTGTTTCTAGTTAGTCTGGCCAAAGGCTTATCTATTTTATTTATTTTTTAAAAAACCACAACTCCTTGTTTCATTAATTTTCTGAATGATTCTTTTGTTTTCAATTTCATTGATTGATCTCTGATTTAATTTTGGATATTTACTTTCTTTTGCTGGGTTTAGGCTTAAATGGTTCTTCTTTTTCTAATTCCTTCAGAGGGTTTGTGAGTTTGTTGACACGCTCTCTTTCTGTTTTTCAAATGTAGGCTTCTAAAGCAATAAATTTTCCTCTTAGGACTGCTTTTGCTGTATCCCATAGGTTTTGGTAGTTTGTGTCTTCATTGTTGTTATACTCAAGGAAGTTAATGATTTGTTTTTTATATCTTCCTGCATCCACGTGTCATTCAGCATAAAGTTGTTTAACTTCCATGCCTTTGGGTGAGGTTGAGCATTTTTGTTGGAGTTGAGTTCCAATTTTAGTGCCTTGTGGTCTAAAAAGATGCAAGGTATAATTTCAATTCTTTTGATCCTGCTGAGGTTTGTTGTGTGTCCTAGGATATGATCAATTTTGGAGAATGATCCATGGGACAATGAGAAGAATATATATTCTACATCTTTGGGATGGAGTGTTGTATATATATCTATCAAGCACAGTTGTTCTAAAGTCTCATGTAAATCTCTAATATTTTTATTATGTTTATCTTTTTTCTTTTTTCCTTTTTTTCACCATTCTAGCCCGCACACTGTACTCCAAGCCTGAATCATTGTACACAGTTATGACTCAATAAAAAATAATTAAAAAATAAAAAAATAAAAAAAAAAGAATAGTAATCAGTTTGTTTAAATGAATGGAACTTATTAAATTTTAAGAACAGTGGCTCAAGAAGTTACTTACATGGTGAAAATCATGGCATTGACAAAGCTAGGTTCAAATGACAGCTCTGACATTTACAAGTTGAGTGACCTTGGCTAAGGTAAACTCTGAACCTCCATTTCCTCATGGAAAGTCTCTCCTGGACTAGTGTGAGGATAAAATTAAATAGTTCTGCAAAAACCCTTAGTGCTAGGCACATGATCGTCATCTGGTGTAAGTGTGTGACTAATAATATTAATAAAGAAATGGAAGGCTAGAAGTCCTTGCAAATAGTTTAAATGCTCATAAACTTTCAAGGCAAAAGGGATGCCAAGGATGCAAACCCTTTTCATACAGTAAAAGATCAAAAATAGTCCAGAGAGAGCTCAGTTGTCCTGGTCTGCAAACTCTGAGAGCAGGGGCATGTCGCTGCTATCACAGGGCCCACCTCATGGTGGCACTCAGTGGAGAATTGTTGTGGTTGTGGATGGTGCCATTGAACCCAGGGAGGCAGAGTGGTGAGTGCTTGGGACTCTGCAAACCCTGAGCTCCAGCTCCACCGTTGAGTGGAGAGAATTCTGAGCAAGTGACTGAAGCTCTGTGAAATGGGAAAAATGATAGTACCTCCTCCTAGGGCTGCTGGGAGGGTTATATGGGGGGATAAAACACCTCCTAATGCCATCAATAACATAGGAAGGAGGATCAGGGGAATCAAAGTATCAATAGCTTACCTAAGACAACCTAGTTAATTAGTGGGAGACCAGCAAGAACCCAAGCACTACGACTTTGAGTACAGAATATCTTCTTCTACTGCAGAAAAATGAAACTTTCAAAAATGAGGATATCATGTTATTGATGTTTCATTCGTACTCCCAATGCAATATATTCTTTGACTCTGGATTCTCTTTAAATTCTCAACCATTTTGCTTTCTTATGAAAAGGAAGACAAAGGAAAACATCAATATCTTTAAGAATAGTAATGCTTCAAATGAATACACACACACAGACACCACATACACATACTCCTCTTAAAATGCATTTTAGGGGTCAATATTTCCTATAGGGAGATGTAGCATCTACTCAAAAATCAACAGGAACCTTAAAACCCCAGCCTTTCTATCAGTGATAAAATGTCAGTATCTTAAGTACAGACTCCTTTCTGAAGACTTAATTTCACGGTGTCATCATTACCCAGAATGTCCTTTTGAATCAGGTCTTAAAACTTAATGTGTCTTTTATGCCCAGAGACAAGGCAGGATCATGGTTTGGCAAGTTCCAGTGGCACACACGCGGGCCACTGGTTGATCTGAATTCTCTGGGATGATGTAAAACCTTCATTAGCTCTGGAAGTTATTACTCGGGGTGTCATCTCCTCTGCATTCTGCACTGTGGTGGCATGACAAGCCGGGTGTGCAGACCACACTGGAGTGAAATGGGATTCCATTAGAATATCCTTTTTCATTCTGAAAGATGCTGACAGTGAACAAGGGTCAAAAGACAAAGCTTTTCTTTTCTTTTCTTTTCTTTTTTTTTGAGACAGAGCCTCAAGTTGTCGCCCTGGGTAGAGTGCCGTACCATCACAGCTCACAGCAATCTCCAACTCCTAGGCTCAAGTGATTCTCCTGCCTCCGCCTCTCAAACAGCTGGGTCTACAGGTGCCCGCCACAACGCCCAGCTGTTTTTTGGTTGCAGCCGTCATTGTTGTTTGGCGGGCCCGGGCTGGATTCGAACCTACCAGCTCAGTTGTAGGTGGCTGGCGCCTTAGCCACTTGAGCCACAGGCGCCAAGCTGACAAAGCCTTTCTTTAAAGGAGAATGGGCTGTAGGTTTAAAGTGGTAAGACTTATAGGCTTGGCAGAGATGAGAACTGAGATTAGAGGCGGGAAGCTGCAGCTCCACGGCTCCCTGCTCTATGGCTGTGAGCCGTGTCTGCCCAGTAATGATGCCTTTAGAGCCCTGCGACATGGCCAGTTAAACAACATGGAAAAGAATTCATGGTCTTTTGAAATGAGCATTGCATGATTGGCTATAACTTATTTTATTTCTTCTTGACAATATGTTCATTTGAGCAGTCCTTCCAGTGGCTGAATTCAGGAGGACCCTAACCATTTCAAGTCAACAGTTATTTGTAAGACCATCTGGTCAACCATCACCTCACTGGCTGGTTATTGACTCTCTAAGACATTTCTCTGGATCAGTGTGCTTTTGAAAAGAGGACCACAGGAGTGAGCCCATGTCACTCTAGTATTCTCAGTGGCTCAGCATAAAGAAAGAGGGTCTGTCTCTTTTGCTGGCCTTCTATGCATTTCCCACCTATTATGTTTGGTGCCAGGAAATTATGGCACAGGTCTCTCCATTCTGAAGTGAGGGATACTTACTCAGTGTCCCAATAGGGCCCATAAACTATTCTCTGCAATGGGGAAGGTGGGTGTGGTAGTTGGGGGTATAGGGAAACAAACTGCCAGAGAAACTGCAAGACAGAACATGGGGCCATGGAGTTCTTTGGGAGCACAAAACTCTCTCTCAGAGCCACAGAGCCAGGTGGTGGAGGAAATGTGTCTTAGAGCAGAGGACATTTGACTGGAGATGTGAGGTACAAAGAGAATTTTCTGGGATTAAGAGGAATGGAAGACTACCCTGGCCCCAGGAAGAAGGGCTACTTGACAAAAGCACAGAGCAGTGAGAGTGAACTGTGTGCTATTAGGGACTGAGTTGTCTTGTCCTGAAATTTATCTATTGAAGCCCTAATGCCCAATGTGACTATATTTGGAGATGAGGCCTTTAAACAGATGTTATAATTAAGGTTAATGAGGTCATAAGGGTGGGGCCCTAATCTAATGCGAGTAAGGTTCTTACAAGAAGAGGAAGAGACACAAGAAAAGACCTCATGAGAACACAGTGAGAAAGGAGCCAGCTTCAATGGGGCTGAGGCTAGGAGAAACCAACCCTGTGCACTTTGATCTTGGACCTTCAGCCTCAAGAACTGTAAGAACATAAATTTCTATTGCTTAAGTCCTCCCCATCCCCAGTCTGTGGTATTTTATTATTTCAGCCCTAGTAAAATAATACACATGTTTTTCAAGGAGCACCATTATGTACCTTCAAACAATAAAAATTAATTGCAAGCAGATACCATATGATCATTGTTACATCATACAAGCAGGTTTCTATAAGTATTATGTAAATACATGGAAAATATTTGGAAGAACACACACCAAATTCTTAACACTGGTTCCTCTAGAGAAGGAAGAAAGAGCCTCAGTTGTTGTTTTAGACAAAGGGAAACTTAGATATAGATAAATATAGATAAAAATAGAGATCTACAGCCTACCTTTAAAAAGTCAGGACAGCATTCTTCACATATCACTTGTATAAATAAAACTTAAATTATAAAAGTGGCCACAAGGTAGAAGTGAATGGTGCATTTTTTTCTGTGTCCTTGGAATACAAGGGCCATCACAGTGGGAGGCAGCCGTCCAGACACTGCAAGGACTCCTGGCAGGAGACTTCCCATCAGGGTTTCTCTGGCAGTTCCAGCCTCACCAGTCTGCAGCAGCATCCCCCTGTAAAGTGCACCATGCTCAAGCTTCAAGACTTTCCCTCTCATTCAATTATCCCGGAATTTGGTGATTAAATCCCACCTCTCCCTACCCACAGCTTTTTATAATTGTGTAGCTCAAGCCTCTTCCCTTCAGTCTTCACTTTCTCCCAAGGAGAAGCCCTAACCCTTCCCAGGATTCACTCATGCTCTGTGCCTTTCCTCCCTAGGTGCAGTGAGAGCCCTTCTCTTGGTCCCTGTAATCCTGGGCAGCAATAGCAGCAGCAGCCACACAGGGACAAGGAGAGTAGCAGGCAGACCCAAAGGCAAAATTTTGAGTTACAAGTCAAAAAGAAATGAATATGAGATTGAAGACTGGAAGAAGGAAAGATAAGACTAGGAAAATAAGGGGAAAGAGAAGGCAGAGAAGGAAGGAAGAAGGAGAATGGAAAGAGAGGATTGCAGAAGCCCAGCACCTCCTGCCCACCTGCCTGGAGGTGCCCGTCCCCTCCTGCCATGAGGGACAGAGCAGGCCAGAGTTTTTGATGAGCCCATTTGGAAATCTTCTAGGTTTTAGGTTTAACAACACAGGAAAAGGCCACATTCCTAATCAAAAATAGAAGAAGCAAGGGTTTCTTTGAAACTGATCAAATGCAATTAAGGCAGAGTATCCAACTCATATCCCTTTGATTAACCTTTATCTGAAGAGAAATGATTGGTGATTAAGAATTAGATGAGGTGCCTAATTGTATCAGGAATCTGCCTTTGAAGAAATCTCTTTCAGCACCAGAGAAAAAGTAATAAAAACAATCAGGGCTGTAATGGTGCCTTTTAAGGAGAATAATTAACCTGTAATAACAGTTTTGGCCTCAACTTAAGCCTTGTAAAATAATCCTTTTTCATTAACTTCAAGTTCAATTAACATCAATAATGAGTGCTCACTGAGGAGTAACCACAGCATCAAGCTCCCTGATGGCTGAGCCCATGGTGGCTCAGTGTCCACTGAAAAGCCATCAGCCTCTGGTGTGGGGGAGCTCAATATTCCCCAGATGATAAGCGTTGGAAGTGCCCACCGGAGGGCAAGGAAGGGTTTGCTCTTCTGAAAGAGAGACTTTTCAGAAGACACTAAAGTTTCCAGTGAGGAAGAAGAGGAACAGGTGAATAAAGGGCAGTGGAAGAGAAAGAACAGCCAATCTACAGGTTTGAGGATCATCTACAACAAGCAATGTGACAACCCAGAAAGGGTTCCCCTTTCCTTCTACTATAGAGCCTCCACTTGGTTTTGGCTTCTATGTACTCAGAGGACACTGTCCTGGGCTGGGAGATGACAGCTGAATAAGCCTAAATTTAAGCCAATGGTTTTCCAGGTGTGGTCCCTAGACAAGAAGGGCACTTGTTGGAATTGCAATTCTTAGGCCCTACTCCAAACCTGCTGAATCAGAAACTCTGGGCCCTCCCAGTGATTCTGGGGTACACTCGAGTTTAAGACTAGACTAAGTGAACAGCTGTGTTATTTCAGTCTAGTGATTGATTTCAACATGGCCACATGAGGCAGCCCTAGCAAACAGGACTCAAGGGAAATCCACTGTGGGCCTTTGGAAATATTTTTCTTTTTTTATAAAAATAACATGGGCAGTGCCTGTGGCTCAGTGAGTAGGGCACCAGCCCCATATACCAAGGGTGGCGGGTTCAAACCCGGCCCTGGCCAAATTGCAACAAAAAAATAGCCGGGCGTTGTGGCAGGCGCCTATAGTCCCAGTTACTTGGGAGGCTGAGACAAGAGAATCGCCTAAGCCCAGGAGCTGGAGGTTGCTGTGAGCCATGAAGCCATGGCACTCTACTAAGGGTGACAAAGTGAGACTCTGTCTCTAAAAAATAAATAAATAAATAAATAACATAGGGCAAACACTCGCCCCTTTTCTGCCTCTGTAAGCAGTTGTGTCTGAAGGTACCTAAAGCTTCTGTAGATATCTGTAACCTGTGGACACATACTTCCTGAGAAGGCAGAGTGGAAAGACAGAAGGGAACTGGGACCTTGAGTTAGCCACGGGTGGCTCAATTAGCCTACCTAGAACTACATGGACTCTCCTCCTACTTATTCATTTATTTCTTTGAGAGCTAGAGTCTAATCTCACCCAGGCTGAAGTGCAAAGGCACTATCACAGCTCACTGCAGCCTCAAACTCCTGGGGTCAAGTGATCTTTCCACTTTAGCCTTCCAAATAGCTGAGACTATAGGTGTCTGCCACTATGCCCCACTCATTTTATGATTTTTGAATTCTCACTCTTACTGAAAGCTTTCTTATTGAAATACCACATCCCTCATTGTTCAGCTCTTTTTAGCAGGCCTTTGTTACTTGTATACAAAAGCATTGTAGCTGAGATAGATGAGGATGAACACGATCATAGTACTAACAGCATCTAGGGGGCACTCACGATGTGCCAAGTGGGGCGCTGGCTGCTTCAACTGCATCTCTCACTTCAGCTTCATAATACAGCCTCCCTCCTCATTGACCTAAAATCCTCACTATTAACATTCCTCTGAAAGGCTGAGCTGACCTCAGAGCATTTTGAGGGCAATCTGCCCACTCCAGTCTCCCTGTCTTGCCCAGATGAATGGGCCTTGGAAAGCCCTAACAGATCTGCTCTGAAGGTAGATGGACTCACCCATCCATTTGGGCATCAGATTTCAGAGGAGGAAAAAGAGATAAGGGGAGGAGAGAATCTGCATCAGGTGCCACCTGAGCAATGTCCATGGAAATGGGCTACCTAACAAGGAACCCTGGGCACACGTGGGTTGTAGATAAGGCCATGACCGTACACAAGACCAAGGCCAGTGGCTAAGACCACACATCCAGCTGTCCTTACATTTTATACTTACAGTGTCTAAGAAGGGTACTGCCTGCTCCTCTGTCTTCCTTACTCCTTTTTCCTGGGCCCATGGGTCATAAGTAGGTGAAATTTAAACATGCTTTTTTTCTTTTAATTTTAGGAAAAATTTCAATGTAGTTACATAAAAATAAGGTTTTCAAGCACCCACTGTGGTACCTAGCACATAGCAGGCACTTTACTCAACATCTACCTGCAGCCAAAATGAAAATCAGAAGCTGTGTCTGCATGCCCTTGACTGGGCCTCACAAATGGTCAGTGCCAAGGACACCGTGACAAATGAAGCACTTGATGCTTGCTGGGTCACCCCTCTGTCCATTCTTTGACCCATCCACCTCAGGAGAGATAAGTGGAAGAAGAAAAGAGGGCACCCACCATGGGAGGGAGAGGAGAATGAAAGAAGGAAGGAAGGACCAGGGGAATGGGAACCAGTGAGGAAGAGACAGGAGAACTGCTGATTTCCATCCTATTCCACATCCCTCTAGAAAATTACTATCATGTAACTTCCTAAAAAACAAGCTGTCCCTCACTATAGGATGAGAAGGAAGTCCAAGCCTGAAATAAGAAAAGGACCTCAGAAACCTAAGATCAAATCCCAGTTCGGCCACTCACTAGTCACATGACCTGGGCAACTCACTTACCCTCTCAGAGCCAGGTAAAACCACCTACCTTCTGCAGCTGCAAAGATTAAGTAACAATGTCAAGGGCCTGGCATATAATACATGCTCAATAAATGTCAATGTTATATGTCTTTTTTCTCCCACTTCCCTTCCTAGTATCTATCACCTTGTCTCAGGTCAAGTCTAAGACCAGGCCAGGTAAAGCTGGAGCACGTCTAAGCAAATTGCTTTCAACTTTTTCTCTTTGAAGAGGATGAAAAAGAGGATTAAATTAAAGAAAATTCAACTTCTGAGCATTGCACCCACTGTTTCCGCTAACTCAGTTCAAACTATGAAGTAAAGCTTCATGCCAGGAAGGGAGTCCCAGTTTCAAGTCCATCCAGCAGGTCTGAAAACCCTACTTCATCTGATCGCATTATCAGCCAAGCAGCTCATCTCTTGTTGAGTATCAGAGCTTTACTTAAGAAAAGCTGCAAATCAAACAACGGGGCTGTCTGGGGAACTGAGAATTTAGCTCTTTAAACATTGCCTCCTATAAATATAAATGGTTGCTTTTCTCTAGAGAAAGCTTCTATCTCTCTGATCTATGAGGGATTGGAAAGGGGGCCAAGAGGATCCTCATATCTTCTGGTGAACATTCGCGATCATCATAATCCCTTCACTGACAATCTTCTGATCTGGCAGAAACAGAGGTAATTGTGTCCCTCAGTTTATGAAAAATTAGGGGAAGGGGGCATGGATCAAAGGGAAGAACAGAGCACAAAATTCATCAGGGAGGCAGAGGGGAGGGGGAAAAGGAGAATTAATTTTAATACAGTTGCATAATCCATAATTCAGCAAGCTTCTCGTTTCTCTTATCTTCTAAAAAACATGAAATTAAGTTCTAAGTAAAGTGCATAATTTATGAGAAATCTCTGCACTGATGGCTCCCAAATCCCCATGCCTGGTCCTGACTTCCTACACGAGTGCCAGTCCCATGCTTCCAATGGTCTACACAGGATGCGGCTGCTTGGAGTCATGCTATCATCTCAGCCCGCTGTGTGCAAATGGAATTCCGCTCTTCCTCCTAAACCTTTTCTTCCTCAATTCTTCTTTCCTATCAAATGACCCTGTATTATTCTAACCTTGTAGGCAAAGAGTTCTGGAAGAAGTTAGATTCCTCTTGTTGTGCTCTGACAGTGAGATCTGTAAAGTCTTCCCCAAATCATCCTTTTTTCCATACCCTACTAAATCTACTTCATTGCAAATCTCCCACCTCTCTTTTCCTAGATTCCTGACTTTGGTCTTCAAGTACCAATCCAGACTGCACATGGTTACTAGTCTCATCTTTGTAGATTGCCATTCATGTTAGGCTGTGATGGCTGCCTCCTCCTTGCTGTGAGAAGGCTGATCTTCACATGCTTCGTGCTGCATGGATCTGGCTGTACTTATGCACACAAAGTCTCTTCTCCTAACACGCAGGGCCCTGCAGAGCATGGGGCTCATTTTTGGTGCTCCAGAAAGACCAGTTGATATAATCAAACTAGGGGGGCCCACTCCCTCTCTGGATCCTACTCTGTGCTCCCTATCTGCAATGCCATTCTTCTTTTGTCCTGACTGTCCAAACTCTGCTCATCCTCCAGAGCCCATCAAGCCTTAGTGCCATCAGGAAGCTTGCCACTCACCACTCCTACTCACTGTTCCCCCAAGACACTTATCTCTCAAGCTCACACCATCTTGCATCGTTTTATATGAACTAGCTGGTGTGCTGCTTAATAGTACTTTCGATTCTACATTGCACTCATCATACTATATGAGTAACCTTACAGTCTGCCCTCAACTCTGTGGAGTTGGTATCATCCCTGCACTTCCTAGGATCCAAAGAATGTAAATGAAGACCATGAAACTAATTGAAGGTGGGGGAAAGTCTTGAATCCCCAAATTCTGACTCTAAATCTCATGTTTTTGGTCTTCCTTATTAGACTTCAAGTTCTTTAAAGTCAGGGAGTATGTTTTATAACCAATGTTTTCTACTCTATAGGACTGTATAAAACTCAGAATACACAGGAGATCTCAATGATTATCTACTAAATGGAGAATTGAAGTTAAGGAAAGAGTCAACTGAGCCATTAAGAAGTGGGCAAGTGAATTTCTAAGACACATACTGGGTTCACTGGGATACAAGTTATCAAAGATGAAAAGGACATGCTCACATAGCCCTTTCTATGACCATATTTAAATCCCTCATTCATTCTTTACCCTTTCATTCAGCAAGATTTACTGAGAATCTCCTATGTCCCTAATACTGAGATCAATGAGTTAAGCACTCTTTTGTCCCTCAGTTGCAACTCTAACATAAACCCTACCCAAATGAGGAAATGGAAATACAGTTTTTATGTAGGTATGCATGTAGTTATGTATCAGTCGATCTATCTATGGATCAACTGATTGCCTCTCTTCCCGCAATTGGCATCTGAGCAGAGGTCAGGATTAGAACTGAAGACCATAGCCCAGCAGCTTTGGTGAGTTTACTACATATCCAGAAAAGCACCATAATAACTTGGATTTTCTTTTGGGATAGCAATGAAAATAAATTTCTTTAATCTTAACATAGCTTCTAAAGTATATTGGAGGTAAACACTTATTATAATCTGGTATTTATCAATTTTATAAGAATCAGGAGATGTTTTCATTTCTTATACTTCTGTGAAATTGTAATTGGCCATTGCAACGGTTTATGGAAATAATATCTTTCCACTTATTCCTCAGCATTGGCCCAGGAAATAGGTTAGAATCACCAAATTGTAATATGAAAAGGAAAGAGATTAGAACTGACTTACTTGCTAGAAGCGAAGACTCAGCAAGCTTAGGTGATTTGACCAGATTCAAACTGGATAACTTGGCACATTAGAAAATGAAAACTTGGGCAGTGCCTGTGGCTCAAAGGAGTAGGGCGCTGGCCCCATATGCCAGAGGTGGCAGGTTCAAACCCAGCCCCGGCCAAAAACCGCAAAAATAAATAAATAAATAAATAAAAATGAAAACTTTATCCTCCAACTCCTAAATAGAGCTCACTTCCCTCCTTCCACTGTTTCAACTCATATCATAGTTTTTCAAATTTCATAGTTAATTTCTTTTTTATTGTTGGGGAAACATTGAGGGTACAAAGAATCAGGTTATACTGCTTGCACTTGGTAGGTAAGGTCCCTCTTTCATAGTTAATTATTGAGATAAGGGTTTTCTCTTGCTATGAAACCAAAATCTTATAACGAATATCTTGTGTTTAAAAATATTGTTTACGATTTAATAATAATCCTTCCACATTAAAAATAAATAAATAGACAAATAAAGACTTGCTGGTTCCATATGAGACCCTTAGGTAATGCACAATGGGACAGGGCTAGTTTTCAGACAACATTAACTCTTTGAGCAAAAGAGCTGCACTAGTGCACACAGTATCTAAAGATTTCTCTTGGGACCCTCAATTATTTAATTATATTTTCCACAAGATAAACTCTAATGGTGAGAATACTTAGATCCCAGCAAAGATGATACAAAAAGGAAGCCACAAAAACAATGAGAGGAACCCTTTATTAATACCAATAATAAGATAATAATAAAATTGAAGATAACGGATAATGTCTTCAGTGCTTTATCCACAAGACAGGTGCTATACTAAACTCTTTTTTAAAATTGTCTCATTTACTCCTCAAAAGAACCCTATAATGTGAGCACTATAATTATCTGTATTTTACAGACGAGAATGCCAAGAGCAGAAAAATTCAGTGATTTTCTTACTAGCTTAAGAATTTACAACTAGGAACTTCTAGAGCTGGGTACCAAACCCAAAACTAACTGCAGATTCTGTTTCCTTACACAGTGCAATTCTGTCTCCTTTCAGAAGCAGATGGGTTAGCTAATGTTCACAGTTCTCTAAAACAAAACAAAATAGAACAAAACCGCCACCTTTCAGAGCTTGCTTCTGATCATAACTGAGTGCGAGGCTGAGTAGAGAATTATAGTCTGGCTGGGGAGTTATACTTTCCATCAGAATTTACACAGGACTCCCCCTCCTTCTGTTTTAACCATAAGTGTCATCAGCAGAATGGCGACAAATGATACAAGTAAACATACACATATGAAATACTCTGCATCTAGCAAAGGAGAGGATGTAAGGATTGTGGGCATTCCTCCAGATGCCACCACTGCACGCCACTCAGCCATGAAACATGCAAACACAATTTTGCACTTCATAGTAATTTCTTGATGTTATCAAATATTCTCATTATCCATCAAGGATCATTTACCACTTCCATTCTACTCTGATTTTTCACATTTTCTGTTTTCTGAAATGTAAACATCATCATTGGTGATGGTTCCTTAAAAGTGCTTCTGATTCCCATAGGTCAGACTCTTCATGCAAATTAGACATAACTCTAAACTATGTTTCTTGCCTATAGATTTAAGCACATAAATAATCTCTAACCATCCTGGCTGCCATTGTAAGCCATTTGAGATTTATTGTTCTGAAGAGAGGAAAGGTCAGATATATCAAATCTGCATCTGTGCTTCACGACTTGTTTCTTCACCCAGATTCTTCCAAATTATGATATTGAGATTAATGGAAAGAAGGAAGGAAGGAAAGAAGGGAGGGAGGGAGGGAAGGAAAGACGATGGAAAGGAAGAAGACAGAAGAAACAGGGAGGGAGGGAAGGAGGATAAAAGCGAAGGAGGATAGAAGGGAAGAAGAAAGGATGAAGAGAGGGAGAAATCTTTCCTTGTGGCCCTTTTCTCACCTTAGCAGCCCACAGTAAAGCACTTGTATTCAGTAAACCTTTGTGCTTTCCCCCTTGGCTGCATTTGTCAAGCAGATGTGTGGGTGCAGAGGCCAGAGCATGAAGGGAAAATGCAGGAAGCTTGGAATGGAAGGGGATGCGTGGCTTCGTGCACTATCGAGTATGACCTTTGGCCATACTTCACAGAACAGATTGAGACCATCGTCTGGCCCCACTCCTGGGCTCTCTGCCTTTCATCTCTGCATGGCCCTCCACGCATTTGTCATCTTGTCTTAGAGAAGGAAGCTGTTTTTCTTCTCTCCCATCCCCACCGCCTGTGGCTCTGCCCATTCCTACATCTAAGCTGCAGTAACACAAAGTTTCCCAGTTCAAGAGCCTTGCTGTGCTCAGAGAGTCATATCACATCAGCAGAGACTTGTCCTTATTTGGAGCCACATCTTAAGAGGAGAGGGCATTGGGAGAAAAGGAGAGGGCACAGGGCACTCCAAAACCACAGCAGGTAAGGATGTGACAAAGACAGCTAGAGACATTTGTTTCCTTTGCAGCACTTACCATCATTTCTTATTACATATTTACTTGTCAATTTCACATTTAATATACTTCCCTCCCATTCTGTAAACCGCACGAGAGCAAAGCCCAAGCCTGCTTTTTTTATTGCTGTCAGTGTTTGGCATGGCGATAGTGCTCAATAATTACTATTAGTTGTTGAATTAACTAGTTTTTTAAAAAGAAAAAAAAAAGATAAGAGGATGAGGAAGAAACGAGAGAGGAGACAAGGGAAAATATCCAGGGTACATGGGACATTGACTTTGAACACTGAAGGACCCTCACGTTGGGGTGAGGACAATGAATATTTGACGAGAGGATCGCAGTCACAGGTAAGAGCATCACAGGTGTGCAGCCAAACAGGTATTTAACAGACTTTAAACACCATGCTGGACATGTGACCTGGCCCGTGTTATTCAACCTCTCTGAACCTCAGTTTCTTTATCTAGAAAATGGAGATGATACTAGAATCTTGCAATTATCATCTTCTAGTGAAGATTAAATAAAGTAATCTGTATCACACTGTGCAATGGTGGCTGTTTTCATTAATACTAAGTTAACAGAAGAGTAGAATGCAGTCACTATTAAATAGTCTACCATGGATTTGTCCATCAAGGACAGGGAAGCCTTGTAAAATAGTGATCCTCATATCTTCAGAAATATTTTTTTAATGAGATGGAATGAAATCTATTTTAAGAGATTCTGGAAGCAGAGAGAGCCCTGGATGGAACGGCATCCAAGGCTGGTATGGGAGTCTGCATTGCCGAGATTGAACTGTTTTGCTACACAATTACACTCGCACTTTCTGAAATTTCCTTTCTTGTTAGCTTTTTTCTCTCCTTACTTTCAACATTAAGAAGTTTCATCTGTACGTGAAACATTTTCTTCATGCTGCTGAATGCCACAACATCACTGATACTTCGTTCTTTCTCTTCTTCCTTTCACAGATAGACCACTGAAATGACTCCATGAACATGTTTTGCTTCTATTTCTCCAGAACTCTCTCTAAACTTCCTTCAGGCAATGCCTGCTTTCCCCAAGGCAGCTCAGTGAATTGCTCTTGGGCCAATACGAAGGCCTCCCTGCTTCATCTTGGAGACATCTGCCTCTCTGAGCTTCCATGGCACCAGTGATTCAGAGGTTTCTCTTCCTTCATGAAAGAAAGTTCTTTCTGGTGACATCATTGACCCATTCCACTGTCTGATCATGAGCTCTCGTAAATCTAAGGTGCAAACACCCTGCCTCTCTCCTTCCTCATCTGTTTTCAAGAATTAAACTACTAGATCCCTGTAAATAACTCGTGCATCACCATCTTCAGCCTTGACCACTTATCCATTCCCACATCCATCCATGTTTCCATGTGCTTCCCAGACAACCCCTTCTTCAGAGGAATGTCACACAAGGCTATGTCACACCAACCACTTTCCCTGCACACCAGATCTCTTCCTGACTGTCTTCTTTATCAGTAATCACACAAATCTTCAAGGTCCCAAGTCAGAACCTTCAACTTTTGACTCCCGCCTCTTTGTTCCTTTATCTGAGCATCTCTTGGCCCACCTCTGATCCCTGCCCCCCTGAGGCAGTACAACAGCCTCTCAGGGCTCCAGTATAACACTAGCTCTTTCTTCAGTGCAGGCCTTATACTCACTACCTGAATAATCTGCTGTCAACATGTAGTCAACATGCATCTCCCCAACTCAAGACCTAAATACTTTCTAATTTCTCTAGAATTGAATCTAAAGTCCAAACTTAAAAAGCCAGGCAGATCTCTGATACATAATATGTGATCCAGCACCCATCCCAGAACACCTGATATACTTAGACCTCCCTGCTTCGATTGTCCTACTTTCTTACACACACACACACACACACATGAATATAGTATGTCACTCTACATGTGTAGAGTCATGTGTCATTAATAAAGTAAATGAGGTGAAAGCTGTATTAATTAGTTTGATGCAAGTACTCCAAATATATGTGTGTCACTCTACACACATGAATATAGTGTGTCTCTTTCTCCTTTCTCTTTTCTTTCCCTTTTCTCCCCTGTCTCTCTTTAACTAATTGTTCTTCGTCTGTGGATTGTTTTGTGCTATTATCTCAACTCAGAGGGCATTTTGCCTTTCTCTTTTCTAAATAAAATGCTGTGCTCCCTCCAGACTATTCTCAAATCACCTCCTTCTGGAAGTGTTTTTTTTTTTTTTTAACTTACTTCTATCTCAATCCCAAAAGGAAATCATCATTTTCAGAAGATATCCTTTCATCTGATTCCTGCCAAAAGGCAATAAGCTTACTGTTTCTAAAATTCCAGAGCTATAATCTCCTCTCATTGACCCATGAATGGATTAATAAATTGTGGTATGTGTACACCATGGAATACCATGCAGTCTTAAAAAAGATTGAGACTTTACCTCTTTTATGTTTACATGGATGGACCTGGAACATATTCTCCTAAGTAAAGTATCTCAAGAATGGAAAAAAAAGTATCCAATGTACTCAGTACTTCTATAAAACCAATTTATATTTACTCACACTTTCTTATGAAAGATAGATCACAACTATAGCCCAGGATGAAGGAGAGAAATGGAGGGGGAAGAGAGGGGAGGGGGCAGGTTTGATGGAGGGAGGATAAATGGTGGGACCACACCTATGGAGCATATTGCAAGGGTACAAGTCAAATCTATCAAATATAGAACATAAATGTCTTAACACAATAATAAAGTAAATGAGGTGAAAGCTGTATTAATTAGTTTGATGTAAGCACTCCGAATTGTATAAAAAAAAACACATTGTACCTCACATATGCATAAATGTATTCATGATCGATGTGTATATGACTTAAAACAAAAAAACAAAGAGGAACTTCACTCCTCCTATTAGGTAGTAACAAGTGGAGCCCATTAGCCTTTAAGGGAATTGTTTTGGACATCTGAAGGTACAGAATGAAACTGTCCTGAATCACCCCAGCAGGAACTGACCTCTCCAACCTTCTATAGAACCACTATAACTACTCTCACCATTTGTCTAGCATTTGAATACTGTTTTTTATTAGAATTATTTATTAACATGCTTTGTCTTCTCTATCTCTCCAACTAGTTTGTGAACTTCCTGAAAGGAAAAGATTATACTTCACTCTAACTTGGCAAGTGCTCAGTTAAAAAAAAACAAAAACATAAACTAAACGAGTAAGCATGCATTTCCTCAGGCAAAAATCGAAACATATATATACATAAAAAGGACTCCCTTGTCTTATTTATCTTTGGTGAACACCTCCCATACAGATCCATATGGAGTCTCAGGAGACAGCCCACTATGACCAAGATCTCAAAGCTCATCATATAGGCTCCCAGCGATGATGGAGGAACTGGCACTGGACTAGCCCCTTTACCATTAATATCTATAAACCTGGACAAAATATTTGAAAGAACTGCTTTTAGTCACTGAATAGTCAGCAGCACAGGACCTTAACACTTGAGAGAATAAAAATAGATGTGGTAGGCCCTAGCACTGCCCTTATTTTCCGCCTAGAAGCAATTACCAAACCCTGACATAGGAAAGAGAAACCCACTACAGCATGATGACCTTACTGGCCTGAGGTAATGGAGATTGAAGTTTGAGAAGGCTCACGCAGCTTGAATTCCCAGGAAGCAAACCAGAGAAGAAGCAGTGAAAGTGAGAAAGAGAGAGAGAGAGGAAAAAGAGAGAATTCTCTTTAATCCTATATAGGGGTCGCCCGGAGTCTCTGGCTAAATATAAAGTTGGGCAATCATACAGTGAGATACCACAAGACTGAGCAAAGAACAGCCACCAGGGGAAAAGAATCCGTATTAGGAAATTATAAGCTGAACAATTTCTATACCTCACACAGACTTGGGATATGTTTAAGTGTTTAAAATCAGAGTGGAGGTAAAACATAAAAAGAGAAATAAATAAATAAATAAATAAACAAAACCAGAGTGGAGAGACCTCATTGAATACCCGAGGCATTTGGTAAAGACTCCAGAAAGGTCAAACCTTATGAATAGGTTAAATTAACTACAAAGTAAAGGCTTCTCTGAACTCCCTCTAAAATAATTAGATAAGAATCCTTTAAAGTATCAAATTGATGGACAATTAAATTAACTGTTAAACAAAATTTAATATCCTTTAAATGAAGACAACAAAATCTACACACTCAACAATGTAACATTTATAATGTGCAACATCCCATACAAATTCCTAGATATGCAAAGAAGCAAGAAAATGAGACCTATAACCAAGAAAAAAACTAATGAATATAAACAGACATAGAAATGACAGAAACAACCTAATTAGCAGAAAGAAACTTTAAAATAGTTATTAAAACTGTGTTCAAGAACTTAGAGGACAATGGAAGAATAATGAAAAGATAAGCAAAAAATGCAAGTTGAAATTCTAGAGCTGAAAAAAATACAATATCTAAGGTAAAAATTTCCAGTGACCCCATAGCTCAGTGGATAGGGCGCTGGCCACATATACTGAGGCTGGTGGGTTTGAACCCAGCCCAGGCCAGCTAAAACAACAATGACAACTGCAACAACAACAACAACAAAATAACAGCCAGGAGTTGTGGTGGGCACCTGTAGTCCCAGCTACTTGGAAGGCTGAGATAAGAGAATCTGTTAAGACCAAGAGTTTGAGGTTGTGTGAGCTGTGCTGTCATGGCACTCTACCCAGGGTGACAGCTTGAGACTCTTGTCTCAAAATTAATTAATTAATTAATTAATTAAAGTAAAAATTTCTTTGATGAGCTGGTTCATCAGATTATATACTACAGAAGAAAAGAGGATCAATTTCAAGATAAGCAATAAAAACTATCCAGACAGAAGTAAAGAAAGAAAGATAAAAAAATGAATAAATCCTTAATAAAATATAGGAATATTAAATAGTATAATACAATCATAACTAAATTTCTAGAAGGAAGCAAAAAAAAATTAATTGTCAAATGTATATATACATAAATAGAACCAAGAGTCTATCAACAAATCTCAAGGAAGAAAAACACACCAAGTCACATCATTAATAAAATTTCTAAAATCCCATAACAAAGAGGAAATTCTAAAGAAGCCAGGGGGTTGGGAGAGACATAACAGAAAAGAACAAGTAAAGAGAAGAAATAATACAAACCACGTAACAATGAAATATTATGATTAAAGTGCTAATTATCATCTGAAAATTATATCCAATAAAAATCTTTTTTCAGAAATGAAAGCCAAATAATATCATTTGCAGGAAACAGAAGCCAAGTGAATTTAAATACAGAAGAATAGCAAGCACACTAAATATTAAAGGCTGCAGGAAAAATACTATGATGAAAACTCTGAGTTAGCAAAAGAATGAGGACCTTCCAATGCAGCCAAAATGGTGTAAGTCCACCAAATGGTACAAATGGTATTTGTCCTGCTGTTTACAACCAAAAGCGCAGGACAAAACATGAAAAACAACTACTAGGGACTTTGGAAAAGTAAATAAAACAAGAACATTAAGGAAGAGCGTCAAGTTCTAAAAAAGAAATCCACACGGAGGTAAATTTTCTGCTTGTACCACTTTACTCTTATATTCATGAATTAAATGCAGGCATCAAGAAAAGCTGTGGGGGTGACTCCAGGGACAGCCTACAGGTCCAGAGAAATTATTTATTTTTGGCCAAAAGGCCAGAGAAAGAGCCTTATGATTCTGAGAGTGTGGAGGGAAGTCTCCATTTCTTTGATTTTATTGTTTTTTGTTTTTTTTTTTACCTTCCCCCCCCACCCCCGTCTTATATCATGGTGCGCTCAGAAATCCTGCTAGAAACTTCATCTTTCAGGCTGGAGGAACAGGAAAGAAGCCTCTAAGGCTAACGAGCATGGAGGGAGTTTCTCTTTTTTCTCTTTATCATCTCCCTGCTTTGCCCTAAGAGCAACTCTAGCTGTAGGAACCATGAGGCAGTAGTACAAGTAGATAAAACTGAGTTTAAGGAGAGTCCTAAAGAGAAGAGATCTAGAGAAGAAAATATACTAATTTTCTGAAGGAATTGGGCCAGGGTTGCAGCTCGCCTCTGAGTGGCACTTGCCTGGACACTTAAAGTAGCCTATCAAAAGCTTTGAAAACAAAGCTAAGGTTTAAACCAAGTCTCACACCCAAGTCTCACACCAAACAATATAATATTCAAATTTTGCAGAATACAAGCTAAAACTACTCAGCATACACAGAACTCAAAAAACATGACCAATGGTTAAGGGAAAGGTTAATCAACAAATGATCCAGATGTTGGCATTATTAGTTAAAGAAGCTATTGTAACTATGTTCCAGGAGGTAGAAGTAAATAGTATGGAAAATGGATAGAAAGGTAGTTCTTATCAAATGAATAGACATTATTGTTAAAAATGGAAAATTTAAACTAAAAAATATAATATCTAAAGTAAATAATGATAGGAAAATATAGGTAACTAAGGAAAAAGTCAGTAAATTTGAGCATAGATCAATAGAAATTGTCCAATCTTCAGAACAAAGAGAAAAAAATCAAAAAAAGAAATTAGCAGAGCCTCAAAAGCATGTGAGATCTAATAGGGATGTAACTGGAATCTCAGAGAAGTTAAGAAAAACATTGGTGCAGAAAAGAATGAGAAATAATGGCTCAAAAATCTCAAATTTGATGAAAGACATAAACTTACAGATTCAAGAATCTAAAAAGAAAAGACTCTGCAAACAGGATAAAGTCAAATAAAACCATGCACAGATCTATTATAATGAACTTCCAAAACCCAAAGGTAAAGAAAAAGTCTTGAAAAGCTACATGTAGTAACAACAATTTAATGGCAGACTGCTTATCAGAAACTATGAAGACAGAGGAAGAAAATACTCAAAGTGTGGAAAGAAAAGAACTTTCAATACAGAATTCTATGCCTACTAAAAACATCCTTCAAAAATGAAGGGGAAATAAGGACATTCTCAGGTAAAGGAAAACAAAGAGAATTTGTTGCCAGCAGTCCTGTAGTAAAAGAAAGGCAATAGGGAATTCCTCAGGCTGAAGAAAAATAATAAAATAGGGAAAACTGGAACTTCAAGAAAGAAGAAAGAGCAAGAGAAATAGCATGTATCTAAGTAAATATAAAACACAGTTTTTCTTTAAGATATTTAACATATGTATAATTGCTAAAAGCAAAAAACAATTATAAAAACTATCTAGCAGGGTTTTTAATTATGTGGATCTAACATATGACTACTATACCAAAGTGAGAAAGAAGATAAAGGAAATTATACTGTTGTAAGTCTTCTGTATTTTACTTACAGTGCTAAAATATCAACTATAAGTAGAATGCAAAAGATCTCATACACAGGACTCAGTGCCCGAAGCACAGTGGTTACGGTGCCAGCCACATACACCAAAGTTGGCAGGTTGAAACCCAGCCTGGGCCAGCTAAAACATTGATGGCAACTGCAACAAAAAATAGCTGGGCATTGTGACAGGTGCCTGTAGTCCCAGCTACTTGGGAGGCTGAGGCAAGAGAATCACTTAAGCCCAAGAGTTTGAGGTTTCTGTAAGCTGTAACGCCACAGCACTCTACCAAGGGCGACATGGTGCGACTCTGTCTCAAAAAAAAAAAAAAAATCTTGTAGACACACACACACAAAAATGTCTGACAATTAAGCTCACAAACTCATATTAGAAGAAGTATTACATACCTCAATGCTGAAGATCAATAATTACAGTCACCTTTGAGATAATCCCCTTGGAAAGTTCTGCACTGATACTAGTGCCTAGCCCACCCTTTGAAACAATTTTGGGACTTTTTCTGGTGTTGCCATCAAAGCTGACATTGTATAGCACACACAAACATGCAAAAACAATAGTGAACACCACTCATCAAGATACTGCCACACATCAACACAAACATAGCAGTAAGACCCTGACATACCAAGGTTTTGAAATCTTACCTAGTTTATACAGTGCTGCCAACGTAAGTACATGGTTGCAAGTTTGCGGACTTAACTGTCAAACCTGTACAACAATAGCTCTGATGTTCATTCCAGAAAAAGAGTTCCAAAATTGCTCTGAAGCACACACCAGGCACTGGTATTGGTGCCTGGCTTCCCACGGGAGCACCTTCAAGGTGACCACAGTGATGTTCAGCAATGAGGTATGCAGCAGTTTTTCGGGGAAGTTCACAAACACAATTGTCTTACCTTGTATATACAATAATAGATTTTCAAAATACATGAAGCAAAACTCTTAGAATTGAAAGAAGAGGCCAGGCATGGTGGCTCACACCTGTCATCCTTGCACTCTGAGAAGCGAGGCGATGGATTGCTTGAGCTCAGGAGTTCAAAATCAGCCTAAGCAAGAGCAAGACCCCAGCTGAAAGAAAGAAAGAAGGAAGGGAGGGAGGAAAGGAGTTAGAGAAGAAGGGAAGAAGGGAGGGAGGGAGAGAGGGAGGGAGGGAGGAAGGGAAAGAAAGATAGAGAGAGAGAGAGAGGAAGGAAGGAAGGAAGGAAGGAAGCAAGCAAGGAAGCAAGCAAATCAAAAACTTGGAGACATTCCCACTCCTCTATCCATGTAATAGACACACAGAAAATCAGTAAAGATACAAAAGACGTAAATAAAACTATTAACCAAATTTTCCTAATTGACACTGAGTGAACACTCCACCTAACAACAGCAGAATACATGTTCTTTTCAAGTGCACATGGAACTCTCAGCAGAATAGACCATACTCTGAGTTATAAAGTAATCCTTAACCAATTTTAAACAATTGAAATCAAATCAGGTATATTCTAGACCACATTTGAATTAAACTGAAAATCAATAAGAGAAAAATGTCTGGGGAAATCCCCAAATGTTTAAAAATAAAATAACCCACTTATAAATAACCCATAGGTCAAAGAGGAAGCCAAAAGGAAAATAAGTTGGATGAAAACAAAAATACAATGTAATAAAATTTGTGGGATGCAGCTTAAACAATTGTTAGAATTGACAGCATTACATGTTTATACTAGAAAATAAAAGTCTCAAATCAATGATCTAATCTCTTACCTTAAGAAACTAGAAACAAGAAGAGCAAATGAAACCCAAGACAAACAAAATAAAGATAATAAAATAAGAGCATAAGTCAATGAAATTAAATCAGAAAAATAGCAGCAGAGGCCAATCTTGCAAAAGCTGGTTCTTTGAAAATAAAATCAATAAAATTTGTAAATCTCTAGCCAGAATGAGCAAAAAGACAAAAGAAGGTGATGCAAATTACCAATTTCAAGGATAAAAGAGGGGACGAACATGACTGCAGACCCCACAAACATAAAAAGTAGTTAAGGGAATATTATTATTTTTATCTAAGTTGCTGAATTAATGGAAGTTAAGTTGTTTCATTACAACAGGAAGTAAATTCCCTCCATTTCCCGTTTTAGGCAACTTCTGGACTTATGTATAAAATGTTTGTTAACAGCTTTATTCATGTTAGTTTTAAACTGAAGATGTCTGTCCACTGATGATTGAATAAACAAATAGTTGTATGCTCACAAAATGCAATACTATTCAGCAATAAAAAGAAACAAACTACTAAAATATGCAACAATAGAGATAAATCTTAAAAACATGATTCTAAGTGAAATAAACTGGACACAAAAGAGAATATACTTTTATGATTCCATTTATATGAGTGTCCAGAACAGCAAAAACTAATAGAATGCAAATGAAATAAAACTCAAACATAATAGACCTCAAATAAGAAGTTTCCTGGAGCAGAGAGTGTAGGCTTTTACTGCATAAGGTCAAGGATGACCTTTTGGAGGTTGATCGAAAGGTTTTATATCCAAATCAGGGTGGTGGTAATACAAGTGTATATATTTATCAAACAAACCAAACTGCACACTTAAAATGGGGACCCATTATTAAATGTGAGTTTTACTTTAATAAAGTTGAAAATAATCACCATATAATGTTGGCCATAGATTTAGAGTTCAGATTTTGATACCAAGTCAAAATCCTTCTAGGCTAAAAATAATCAGCTGTTCTTTCCTTCCTCCTCCCTCACCCCCCACTCTGATTGTGTCATTGCTTCAGTCTCTTATTCCATGTCTATGCATTCATTGTCCAGAAAATTCTTCCTGCCTTCTATTTTCTTAGATTACTTCTTATACAGTTCTCTCTCATGTTCTCTACTTTTATCTCCATCATTCTATATCAATTTTCGTCTCTGTTTGTATAAATGCAGTTGTGTTTCTGTCCATTTTTTTCTGCTTCTTCTATAATTTTTTCTCTCTCTCTTTTTTAACTGACCTGACTATAAGATCAAAGAGGTTTTTTTTTTTAAGTTATATATTTACTTAACAGCTTATTTTCTTAGGTATTCTTTAAAGTGAAAGTAGGAATTTTGGGTTTTATTAAAAATTATTTGATGTATAAGCAAAATTATCTATTATGACATATAAGTTACATTGTTCCTGGTTGTTCTTTTTACCTTTATGGGTTAACCACCTCACTTGTAAAAGGTATTCCTTCCCTGCTCCGAAGTTTGTGAAGCATCCATTCTAGGCACCAAGAAGATATTATCAAGAGCTGAGGAAAGAAACTAACATTTGTTGAACACTGATTATGTGTCAAGATCTACTGAATGCCTCATACCATTCTATTTTTACAACAACCCTGGAATTTGGGTATTATTTTTCTTATTTCACAAATTAAAAAACTGAAGTTCAGAGAGAAGAAAATAAACAGCCTTTGGCCAGTGAAGAATAGAGCAGGGTTTTGATCCTAGATCTATGACTTATTCTTTTCACTATTTGGAACAGAATCTTTTACCTTTGAATTCCCACAAATCCAAATTCTTGGTGGGAAAAAGAGGAAAATGGACATATAGATGATGTTATTTTTGCACATCAGAATACAACAGAGCAACATAGAAGAGAGAAAATACCATTATACAAAACAACATTAATGAATCTTGCCAAAATCACATTCTTTTAAAAAAGCCATACAAAAAGGAGTACATATGGTGTTATTCCATATGCATGAAGTTCAAGAAGATCAGAACTAACTGCTGACATGTATCAGAAGGATTACTGTGGGTGAGGTATGGATACAGACTGGAAAAAGACTGGAGAAAACTTTCTAGAGTAAACGTTGGCAAATGCTGAAAATGTTCCATATCTTTACCTGGGTGATGATTACATGAATGCTACATATGTAAATTATTACCAAGCCATACATAAGATTATTATTCTTAATTTACATTATTGTATTTGTCATCCTCAATTTTAAAAAAATCATTTTCTGTTCTTAAAATGAAGGTTTCCATGTCCAACTATCACAGATTCATTACCAGGTAAGTCTGGAATTTGAAAAGATGATCTCAATATAAAGACATCATTTTGAGAAAGCCTTAGGAGAGGACATAGAACCACTTTTCAGGAATCCTAGGCTATTACCTGAACCTCAACGCTTGACTTAAAATTTCAGACCCCATACTGCTGCTTCTCATTCCAAAGGTTAGTTGAAACTATGAATGAGTAAAGAAGAATATCAGCACTTTTTATTATCTTGTACATTCATTTTTTCTATTCCCTTATACATTTATTTTTGAATAATCCAGACTGGAGCTTTTCACATAGGTGACCTCACACAGTGCTCACAATGACTCCATGAGGTGGTTGAGACAAGGTCTGTATTCTCTCTTCAGGAACAAAGACCCAGAGGCCCAGCAAGTTTAAGGGAGTTGCACAAGATTTTGAAGCCAACAAAAGGCAAATACCATTATAGAATTCAAGTCTTCTAGTGTTCTCTTTACCCCAGAATGCAATTATTTTAATTTTCTGTGCTGAGAATGTAGAAAGTATCTATAAAGAAGTTTTCTCCATGGCTACCCTCATGAACCCGTATTCCAATGAAAACTAAATAAAGATAAGTAAAAAGAAAAAGATGAAATCAATGGTTTAAATTGTCCTTTGGCTAGTTGAGTAACTTCTTTAAGCCTACCTAGATTTCCTTAGTTCTTTGAGCTGATGCTTTTTTGTGTGTCTTCACTTTAGCTTATTTCTTCCTCTAAGGAATTCTGACTGCTCACCTCTCCATGAACCGATAGTTACTTAGAAAGGTAAGGTGCAAGGAACAAAGACTCTTAATTAGCCAAGTGGTATCTGCTTCCAAGGAGCTAGTCTACTGCCTTGTTGTGGGACCTCCCATTTTCTGGAGTATGTGTAATACCATATATTACACCGTCAGTGAATTTTGATAGAATTTCCATGGGAGTGAATCAAAGCTCAGAATAGCCAGCCAAAGAATTCACCATTAAATTCACTGAAAAAAATAATAATTACTCTGAAAAATATAGCTACCCAAATAAGATAGTGGAGGATATCTCCTACTGCCTCTGCTACCTCACCCCCAGGCCAGTTCTCTTTTAACTAGTGCCCACTTCCCATCTTGACCTATGTGGAAAGAGCCCAGGTCATCACAAGGTTAAGAAACATTAGTCACACCCTAGTCTAGAAGGCAACATAATGGCTCTAAGAAGATATTCAAAAGACTCCTTGATAACTTTATTCTCTTCCCTCTCCCAGGGACTCCTAGAACTACAACATCCCTACCAACATGCTCTATTCTTTATCTATCTCCAAGCAGAGATGATGTTCATGAGCATCTTTTGGAAGTAATGGCTCATCTACGGCTCATAAAAACCACCACCTACAAAAGGTTCTGTCAGTGCTTAGCCTCTTCAAGATTGGCGGACTTTCCTGAGGCAGACCCTGGGTTACATGTTTCTGTGGAATCTTAAAGGTTTAACTTTTCTTAATGGGCTCAGGACCATTAACTAGTTGTTACTTTATATCTTTGCCCATGTCCTTCACTGAACAATGAGCAGTGAGTCTAGAAATGTAAGGAAGGGCACAGCTCTAGCTAATTAATAAAGGAGTTATCAGAGGCCAGTGGTCTAGTACCTCTCTGGGCATGGAGAGGCTTACAATGGATGGATTACTCTTAGTTAAGGAAGATCAACCATGTGAAAGCTACTCTTCTGTAAAATCTGTCTTGTTCTTCCTCAGTATTTGTTTTCGTATGTTCATAAAGTTAAGGATTGGTTTCTTTCTGTAGAATAAAAAGAATTGGATTGTGAATACACTGGTTGAATCTTTGAACTTAATCTAAGGCCAAAAGATCTACTAAAATAAAATAAAAATGAGATAAATACCACACCTTAATCCTCCTCATCTAAATTTCTAGGAAAGACAAGCCTTCCATGGTGAGACAATAGAAACTATCACCTTTGTCACTCCTCATTTCCCATAGAGCCCACCTTTCAACTCTTGGGAGTAAGAAGCTAGTTGCCCAGTGAACTCATAATATCACAATTGCTGATGCCAGCCTCATCATATATGTCCACACATTAGAATTGCACACCTCCAGATGGAACCACTCAAATAGACTAAAATGTGTACGGAACCCTCAGAGTTGTAGAATGTACGACCTACATGACCAGATGCTGGAGTGTTGCTACTGCTAGAAAAAGACCATAGCAGTTCATGTTGATGGAGTCCTTTATTATGCTCCATCACTGGGTTAAGAATTTGTGCATGCCATCTGATTTAGTCTCCATGACAATGCCTTGAACAATTATTATCTCCATTTAGGAAAACTTAGAAACCTATTACTATCCTCATTTTTCCAATGATGAAACTGGACCTCAAAAATTTTAAGGAACTTTTGCAAGTCAGGCTATTGCCCACCAAATATTTGTTGCATGGCCTTCTAACAAGGACAATGTAAATCTTTCCATATACTGACCTGTCTTGGTTATTCATAATGACTATCTTGAGATGATTCCTCTAAGTATAAAGAGCACTGATTTGAAGAAAAGAAGAATTGAGGCTCTAATCAATACCTAGCACAGCATCTAGCACTTCATAACTTCTCAACACAGTGTGAATATGCGTTGACCGCTATACTATTCCTTTATTATAATTAGCTAGATCTGTGCCCTTCCTTACATTTTCAGACTCTTCACTCATTGCCAAGTGAAGGACATGGATAGAGATGTAAAGTAACAACTGGTTAATGGTTCTGAGCCCATTAAGAACAGTTTAACCTTTTGTAGGTGGTGGTTTTTATGAGCCAGAGCTGAGCCATTGCTTCCATTCCCACTTTGTACTCATATGACCTTAAAAAAGTTTTACCAAACATTTGGATTCCAATTACTTCATTTATAAAAGGAAGCAAACACTTGCCCTGCCTACTGTAGGCTTGATAAAAATAAGAAATATGAATGTGCTTATAAATTTTAAAGTCCCTTACCTCATCAATAAGGACTACAAAGGAAGACAAAATTTCCTTTGCCAGTCAGCCTGAGCAAATTTCTATGATGAGTCTTTTGGGCAGTGAACCTGAGAATGCCGGGCATTGAGGCTTCTGATGACTCTCACTTTCTTCTCCTACCTACAGGAAAATCCCTCCTGACCTTCAGCAGACCAACTTCTTTGTGAACATATCCATTTTACTAATAATCAAGCTTTCCTCCGAAACCCCACACAAAAACTCCTAATGGATTTCCTTTCTCTTTGTAAATTTTTCAAACATTAAATTGGATGTGGATGGACTTTCTCTTTTGAACAAACATAGTATTCTCAACATTTAAAAGGGTTTTTAAGTAGCTGGAAGGGGTCCACTAAATCTAGAACCAATCTTATTCTCTCAAGACCCAGGTCACTTCCTGTCCTGCCAATGACTCAGTGCCACACACACCCCCATAGATGTGTCTTGGATATATAATTCTATGGCGAGTTTGCCTCTCCCTCTGGACATACATATCACACCTCAGAGAAATACCATGTTTAATATTGTGGTGGGGAAGAATGAATCAAATCATTTAAAAATACTTAACAATTGTCAAATAAGTGCTTCCCACCAACTTCAGAGATACACAGGCAATTCTTTTCTTTTACTCTTGAAATACCAATCCCCTAAAAGATCTCAGAATTTAGATACCCCAAAATCCTGATTCCAGCTGCCATTCCCCATCCCAGTTCTCTGGCCTGTTGTGGCTTCTCAACATCTAAAACTATAAAACTGTTTAATTATCAATGCTGGGGCTTGTCTGACCCACATCTCACCTGACTCACTGCTCCCTCGGAATTCCATTCCATAGTCAGAAGAATATCAGTTTCAGAAAACAAGCTTCCCTGATATCCAACCCAAAGTTTCCTTCTATAAGTCTCATCCAATTATTTCCATGGGCCATACTAAGTAACTCCTTTTCTTCACTGCCACTGTCTTTTTTCAGAGATTATAGATTGTTACCATGGCTTTCCCTTCATTGCCATTTAGCCCAGCAGTATATATTTAATTCCTTTCATCTTTCATCATAAATCAGTCCCTTCAACTGTTAAATCAGCTCTCTGCTCTTCTCTGGACTAATTCCAATTTTCCCAATTCACCTACAATAACTGATATATCTTCTGGGAGCTTCAATTTCCTATCTTCCTTTGCTCTCTCTACCCTCTCCAGAAATTAAATGGGAAGGGACTTATAGATATATGAGGTCAAGGGCCATGTATAGTGCATTGCATACACCCACTCTAAATTGCTGTGAAGTCCCACATCACGTGTTCCCTTTCCTGGAGAGGGAGGGAGTGCTTACAGGGAAACAGGTCTCCCATCCCATAAGTCATCATCCTTTAGACTTCTGCCTGGGCAATGGCAGTAGACCTTAAAATGCCTACAAACCAAGATACAAACTGGAGCTGTGTGCAATGTGTTAGCTTCAAGGCTGATGCCTTTTCAGTGACTTGCACTATTTCAGGACAGATAGTCCATTACAATTAATATAGTCCCAGCAACTATCTCTCCATGTCTTCTCCATGAATGGGTATTATGGAGAACAGCCTCAGACTTTAAAACACTGATGAATTCTATGAATTCACACCAACCCACAAAGAAAAACCATTTTCAGGTAATATATTATAAGGCCTTTCAGACAGCCCAAACCACAAGGAATGCAGAGGTCTGGCTTTGTCCTACTGGTACTTTTCCATTTCATTATACCATATCCCTAGTTATGGTCCTGCTTAGGTTTAAGAAGCTATCTTCAGTCTTAGACAAATGTGCTGCTCCAGAACCCTCGCCACAAGAGGCGAAAGAACAACTATTCTTCTTTTCCCTACCCCAAAATGACCCCATGGCATGATTGTATACCTCCAGATCAGACCACCAGTCACCTGGGCAGAAGCAGGAAGAAATAAGCTGAGTCGTGCCTACTTTCTCTTTGTATAATTCAAAGTCCCATGTCACAGAAGAGTTAAATGCCTTTCCTATAAATCAGAGCCTATATAAAAAGAATAAACCTATTTCTCTAAACATGATAAATAGCAAAATCAATTTAGTAGCAGAACCTAAGCTTAAATTTTCACAAAGACAATGAAGAGAACCACAACGATATATGTTGTTCCAAGTGCTGAATGCAGAAAGGTGTGTCTACTCCATGGGGAGGTCTGCAGTGGAGACAGTACCTGAAGGAGGTTGGGGAGGCAGTGGTAATGCCAGAGGCGAGCCCTGCATGGCTGGCTGCCTAACTCCAGACAGTATACAAGTGTCCTCAGAGAGAGGAGAGACCAGGTCGTTCCAAGCATGAACACCACAAGGCCTGAAGTGCTTTTCAATAGGCTGTCTGTCTCTCTGGAGGTCACGGGGAGCTCATCCAGTTACACTTAATGTCTTATTTGATCCCATCAATAATCGTTTGATCCCAATCATGCTGAAAAATGCTTGGCCAAAATTTCTGGCCTTTTAATGGCAGAATCCTGGCTCCTTCTGAAACCAGCATTACTAGATGTGTCAAATGATGCATAAGGGCTTAGTCTAGCAGCCAAATGGACTGAGCTGCTGAGGGAGGACTGGGGATGCTCACAGTGCTTTCCTGCGGCCAGTAGCAGAGAGGCCCTTGGAGCACATCCTTTCCACATAACCCCCTCCCCCAACTCATTAGCTTCAATTCCTCTTCTAAAGCTTGACTAGAGTATTTCTTCAAATGCAGTAAGTGTGTGACTCTTCAGAGACACCTACTGAGAGCTTCATGCAACCTGCCTATTTATAGTAGACAGGCTTGGAGCTGTAGAAAGAACTCTTTTTGCCTGACACCTGACATCTGACAACAGCTGATGTAGACTGCTGGGTTCTATGATCATTCCACAAGAGATGGGGAAGCTCCAGGGATGTTCATAGACATGAAACTGGAAGAAAATCTGCATTTTTCAGAGAAGCCATTGTCCTGTCTATTAAAAAACATTCTGCACTAAAACAGAATGCTGCATGAATAACCCACAGAAGCCAAGATGATATTAAAGTCCAGCTGTTCCTTACAAAAGTATCTCTGATGGGGCCACAGTATGCATTTCCCATCTTACTTCACTGGAGGCACTATCAAACTCCTCAGTGTCTCTTACTACGGACTATATAAATTCCAGCATTGAATGTCATTTTAGATGCCAATGTCGCTAGTGCTAGTGCAGAAATTTGCATCCACACTCTGTTTTCCTTGGGGAGAACATACTAATATGCTTTCTGTGCAGTGACTGGTGAACCTCAGGCTTGGAATATCCCTACTACATGAGAATATTGGGTTGTGGGGGAGGGTGTGTGTGTGTGTTGGGACAAGAACGGGAGATACTTGTAGTTCTACAATGGGCCCTTTTCAATGCTTTCTATCCAATTAATACTAGCCATTAGTAACCAGTGGAGCATAACAGCTTCATTTATTTCTGATGATAAGAATGATAGAAAAGAAGCGGGGTTTGTTCAATGGAATTAGTGTAAGCTTTTTAAAAGCCTGATTTCTTTTCTGTGCTTTTCTCATTCATTTACATTATACATTTTATTCACAAATCTTTCCCCAGTTGTCTTAAAAGAGAAACATCTATTCAAAACCACCTGATTTTCCAGTCAAAAGATATTCTGAGAAGAGTTAGAAGTAAGTGCCTGTACTCTCTCTCTCACTCTCTCTCTCAATGAATATGGGGGGAAATAAGGGAGTAAATGAGATGGAAACCTCATTCTTACGAGTCTTCAGCAGAGAGATCTTCAGTGAAACAAGCCTGCCAGAGACTATCATCACGAGCTGCTGCTGCAGGCATTCAAGCTAAGAATTAGAGGGGAAAGGAGCATGGGGAAGGTGAAGAAATGTAAGGAAATCAACTATTGCTGCCCTCTGGCCTCATGGCGACACCTCCAAAGCAAGACTGTCTTAATTACATCCCTTCCTTCTTTGCTCCCTCCTGTCCCAAGATCCTTAATTCCTGTGGCACTCCCCCAACAACACTTAAGGGAGGAATGAGGGTCTGAGCGTGCATAGCAGACGGGGTGGGGATGGCACGATGAATTATTAAAGAAGGAGCAATCATGAGCAAGCCAACATTTGGCTGGGGGACATTTGGTTCGGATTCGATAGAATGAGAAGAAATTCTATATTCCCTAAGAAAGTGTACATTTCCCAAATCTATGGTGGCCAGGGAGAGAAATAAGGGACAGGGAAGCAAGACAATACTTTTGAAGTCTAGTACTAAGCTTGGAACCTAGAAGCAATAAGGGCATTTCAACCGTCCCAGGGCCGAGTACAAAGAGCACCCAGTTTTGGCTTAGAGTGTGTATAATAAGTTCACAGGCGAAGACATTCCGCTAACAGCAGGAAACTTTTCTCCCAACTTGGTTCCTAGAGAAGGAAGGTCCTTGGGGAGTGACTGCATTCAGGGATAAAATAAAAAACTATGGTCTTATCTCAGGAAGGAGGTTTGTGGAAGAAGGAAAGAGGGTTAAGAACCAGAAGCTGAAGTTTTAGAAAGTGGGATGGGGCTGATTTAATAATTACTGTAAATCTATGCGACTAAAAAGCCCAAATCTGGACACGCTCAAGCAGGCACTGCTCACCGGTCCCGAAGATCTGGAAGAGAAGGCGGGGCTGGGAGGCACGGATTGCGGCGGACAGCCTTCCCTCTCTGCCCACTTCCGACGCCTTTTTCTCTGGCATTAGGCGGACCCTCAGCCGTCCTTCCCCGTGGTGAATCCACCAGCTGAATAGCTCGCTGAGGTTGAACTGCAGCAGCCCCACAACTGCCTCCTCTGGGGGGCCGACACAACCCTCTAGGATCGCCTCCTCTCCCAGTTCCAGCACCAGCTGTTTGGCGCGCCGGAGCTTGCGCACCGAGCCACCCTTCAGCACCCTGGACAGCGTCTGGGCCACCTCTGGAGCTGGAGAGACTCCGAGCGCAGGCCCCAGCTGTCTCAGCAGCGGGGCGCAGTCGAGAGCCAGGGAGCCCCTTGCCTCCGGTCTGCTCGCCCTTAGCTCCGAGGGCTCTGACGGCAGCAGCAGGTCCCGAGCGTAGACGCGGAAGAGCGAAGGCACCACGAAGTCCACTGCCAGACTCTTCCTCTGCAGGCGCGAGTAGCTGAGCGGCTCCCGGGGCTGCAGCGGTGGCCCCACCGCTGGTGAGCCCGCGCTCTGGCCGGTCCCAGTCCCAGAGCCCAAGGCTGCCATTGAAAGCAGTGACAGCAGCAGCCACAGAAGCCCGATGGTCCCCATCCCGTCACCGAAGGCTGTTTACACAAGTCTCCCGACTCTCCCCAGCCCGCCCTCACCCTTCGCTTTCCCCCAAGTGGGAAGAGGGTTCAAGCAGTCCTTGGTCCTGAAAGGCTCCTTCCACTGGATCCCTGGAGAATTGTGCATGCACGCGATAATCCTGGCTTCTTCCAACTGCAAGGAGTCAAACAGGGGTCTGAATAGAACAGAGCAGGAAGCTCATGGGGGAGTCAGGACACCCTGTATCACGCCGGGTTTCACAGCTAGGACCCTGTGCCTTGCGCTCACCGCACCGGGTGCCGCACCCCTGTCTGTAGCTCTCTTTGAGCTTGGAGAACGAGGAACTACTGTGGTTGAAGGGAGGTGGCAACTGGGTACCGTCCTCTCCTGCCCCGCCCCAACCCCCGCGGCCGGAGCTGGGGTGGGTTCCCTCTCCGGGTAGGCTCCAATCCTCCGCAACTTTCCAGGCTGAGAATGGTGGCTGCGAGCTACTGCCTGCTGTCCTGGCTGCCTCCTGTGCTTTTCTGAGCTTCTCTCTCCTGATCTGGGCAGGAATCGAGGGCTGGGGCTGCTGTCTCGTGCACCCTCCAGCGACCCTGCACTGCGAGAAGTCTTGGGTCTGCACTAGCCGCTCAACTTCAGGGCGTGAATCTGAGCCCCCGCGCTGCAGCGCGGAGACTCAGGCAGCCGCCTCCGCGCAAGTTTACAGCGTCCTTGCTGTCGCACGCGTCTTGGCTCCTCTGAGTTCGCTGGCACTAGAGCGGCCCCGGCGGCAGCAGTGGAGTGAAAGCATTCAGGGCAGGGTCGCCCGAAATCTTGCTACCTCCTCCTCACCCTTCGGCAGTACCCGCAGCTTTGGGTGGCTAGCCAAAGGGCACCCAGAAGATGCCTCAGTTCTCCGTGACACCCAGACAGCAGTGGCGGACAGTGCCAGCTGCTAACGCCGCTGCGGACCCCAGAGCCGCTGGATCGCATCTGCCTGGACGCCCGCCACTTGCAGCTGGCGGAGCCGGGAGCGCGCGCCGGGAGGGGGCGGGGCCGCTGAGGGGGTGGGGCTCGCGCGCCAACTCCTCGCTGCTGCCCGACCCACGCAGGCCTGCCCCGCCTTGTCCCGCCCCACTTGCGCCCGCCAACCAATAGCAAGGCGAGGTCGACTCCTATGCAAATCTGCAGAGGCCTCGGCATTCATTGAGAAAAGCAGAGAGCCCTCCCTGCCCGCCCTCAGTCCCTCTTCCTCTCTTCCTTCCCCTCCTCCAGATTTCCTGCCCTATTTCTCTGCTTGTGAACAGAAGCGTGTTTTGAACAAATGGAAGAACTAGAAGAGGCCTTTGCAATCAAGCGCTCTCCATAATTATGCATTTTATAGATTAAATGGTTCCGACTTCAGAAAAACAGGTTCTGGAACAAAACTGGAGGCGAGGAGAAAGCAGAGGTGGTGGGGGCAGCCGCAGGACATTGCCAGGTCCGAGGACAGCTTGTATCGGGGCCCTGAGGTGATCCTCTCTGATCCTTCCACTATTTGAACGTATTCCTGGAAGTCTGGTGGCCCCCCATCCACACAAGAGAAGTTGCGTGAGGGGCCGCCTTGGCCTGGCAGAGTTGTTTTTCAGCTGCAGCAAATACATTTCTGACCTCTGTCAGTCACCCCGTTTTCTCAGAATGGTGTCTGAACTTGTACCTCCTCTAGTACCTGCATGGTTAATATTTTTAATTCTACTTTAATGAGGAAGCAGGGTTACAGAGAATAGAACTGAGTTTGCCTGGATGACACAGTCCCCTGTGACCACCCCAAGCTCTTACTCACTGGAATCACTACTCTGTGTTACCCATCCATGAGTAATAGGCAACGGGGTGGGGAACCTGTGGCCTGTGGCCTTCTGGATCCTTAAGTGAGGCCTTTGACTGAATCTGAGTTTTACAGAATAAATCCTTTAGGATCCAGAAGGGCACAAGTGGCTCCAAGGCTGCAGTTTCCCCACCACTCTTAGGCACTTAGCCGGAAGGAATAAGGATGAGACTCTTGTTCACGGCCTTGAGAGTGAAGACGCTTCAATCACCTGTGAAGCAAGAACTATATCTCTCACTTTTCCTCCTGTCTTGCCTAAACTGCCAACACAGAGCTCAGATAGTGTCTGTGTTTATAACAAGTGGTTCACTAGACCCACAGACAAAACTACAATCTTTGCTTTAGACAAATCCCTCAGTTCCTTTTCAAAGGTTTATTATCTGTCAAGGCTTAGAATAAGGTAAGATTCTCTCTTGAGGAGCTCACAGACTGGCAGTGGCAGAGAAGTTGCCTTATAGGATCAGAGAACAGTGTCCAGGTGGATTTTCCTCAGGGAGCTCCTGAGGGCTGCAGGAACTTGCCTACTGCCCCACAGGAGGTGGCAGCCAGGTGAAGCTTCTGTTCTCCCAAGGGCTGGACTCTTTCCATCATGTGGCATCACCTTTAGTAAGTGGAAGACCCAATAAGAAAGGACTATTGATTCTCAAAATGACTTGCTTCTGGCTCTATATTTGGCAATTCACTTAATTTGACAAGCATCTAGCCTCTCCCTAGAACTCAGACAGCAAACAGTGACTTTACAAATTTTAGGGCAAAGAATTATCTCACTCGAGGAGAAGAAAAGATATTTCTACCTCAGTGGAAGAAGGGAGAATGAAAAGAGAGAGAGAAAGGAAGATGTATGGAGGCTAATACTTTCCTGGTATGTACATATATAAGTTTGGGTTTTCATAAAGTTTTCTCCGGAGTGAACACTGGTAGAATAATATTTTTCTATGTGAAATAGGAAAAAGACTAAAATTCCAGCCCTTTTATCCCTGCTCCATCCCTATTTTTCTAATTCTTGTCCAAATGCAAATTTGCCAGTAACTATGAATCGGCTGTTGCAATCAATTGCCGCTAGGGGGCTGCAGAGACTTTAAACTTCAGAGGAGCCGCCTGAATTTTACCTTCTTCACCATAATATCCCCCATCCATGCTTTTGCACCCCAGGAACAGAGGGGTCTCAATTAATTCTCATGCTTTTATCAATTCTCTCAAACTTTTCCCAAGAAAGAATAAGTGCCTTTGCCTACAGATTAAATCACACTAAATCTCAAAACTGTTCCCTTTTTTTAGATAATTTTTGAAGGGAGGCAGGAAGGAATATTGATAGTCTCTCCGGCACTATGCACATGCATCCCTCGGTGTGTGTGTGTGTGTGAGTAAGTATCACTTCATACAGTGGCCTTTCGGGGGAAAGTATGTATTTATTATTTCCATTACAGAGACAAAACTGCTAAGGCTCAGAGAGGCGTAAGAATTTGCTCACAGTCAAACAGCAAGTAAGTGACAGAGTTGGAGTTCAAACCAGTGCCTCTTTTTATCTAAAATTCACACATCCCACTGGGACAAATTAGGCTTTTCCTCATGGCACAACTTTAATTGTGACTTTGCCATCCTATATTGTCACTAATAAGAAGGTGGGAGGCTCGGCGCCTGTGGCTCAACGAGCTAAGGCGCCAGCCACATACACCTGAGCTGGCGGGTTTGAATCCAGCCCAGGCCGGCCAAACAACAATGACGGTTGCAACCAAAAAATGGCCGGGCGTTGTGGCGGGTGCCTGTAGTCCCAGCTACTTGGGAAGCAGAGGCAAGAGACTTGCTTGAGCCCAGGAATCAGAGGTTGCTGTGAGCTGTGATGCCACAGCACTCTATCCAGGGCGACAGCTTGAGGCTCTGTCTCAAAAAAAAAAAAAGAAGAAGAAGAAGAAGAAAGTTGTCTTTTAAAAAGCGCGGTGTCTGTGGCTCAACAGAGTAGGGCACCGGCCCCATATGCCGGAGGTGGTGGGTTCAAACCCAGTCAAAAATTGCAAAAAAAAAAAAATGTGGGAGATGGGAATGTGGAGGTAAGAGCAAGTGGAGGAAGCAGAGACAGAATAAAGCGTGTGGGCACTGACAGCTAACATGTCTTATGTACTTACTTTGGGCCAAGCTATTTCAAAATAATTTGTGTGCATTATCATGTTTAGCATTCCCAGTAACACTATGTGGAGAAGTAACAATGTCTCTGTTACAGGTCACACATGGAAGTTCAGGGAGTTTGACTTCCCAACAACAAGGCTGCACGGGTAATAAGATTTGTTACATGAACTGAACCTGGATATTTGACCATGAAGTCTATGCTCTTCAACCCTGGGTGGCCCCTCAAGAGAGAAAAAGGGGTGGGATGGAATGGACTGAAGGGAATAAAGATACACAGCGGAAGAAGCTGGAAGCCCAGAGAGAGGGTGAGGTGGGTGACAGAGAGGACGGGAAGCAATCAGGTAAGGTGGGCTGCTCTGGGTCACCTTACAGATGACCTGGGCCAGTGGGCTGGGGGAGGAGGAAAGCGATTACACCATGGAGGATAAAACCAAGGAGGACGATAAGACCACCGAGATCCCGCTCTGGAAATTCACAATTTCTGGAAAAGGAGAAGTGGACAACTCAGTAAAGGAAGGGGATAGTCTTTAAAAAAACAAGCCTGAATCCTGTGTGAGATTCCTCAAGTGGCCAAAAGTCCTCACTTAAGACCAGGAAGCAGAGATGACAGATATTAGAAGATTATGAACTTCCAGAGGATCAGGAAGAGACCCAGGACCTAATGGTGGACAAAGGAGCAAAACCAAATAAAGATTTCTTTAAAAATATGTCTCTGCCACTGGGCAGACCTGAAGCTCGGAGTCTACAGCCTGCACCTGCAGACCAGTCTGTGCAACACACCTTCTACTAATCACAATGCTAAGAGGAGAGCAGTAAAGTCATTAAATAGTGATTTATTCAGAATGTATTAAGCACCTACTATGTACCTTGCTCTGTGTGATGTGCCAGGGAGAAAGACCATGGTGGAGGTTCCTACTATCAACGTGGCCTTAATAAAATCAAATGAAAAAACCCAGAATACAAAACTGAATCTGTGCTATACTACAATTAAGCAAAATTATAAATATAAAAAAAAACCTGGAGGAAAACATCAAAAAAATAGACTTATTGAAGAGGCAAATTTATGGGTGATTTTTTTTTCCTTTTTTCCTTTACAAGTGATTTTTGTAGTTGCGTATAATGAAATAAAATTTGACTTCCATAAAGAAAGTATATTAGTCAAGGTAGCTATAGGTTACCCTGTAATAACGACCGACTCCCTGCCCCCTAAATCTAAGTAACTTAGAAGCAATGCAATATACTCTTCACACAGCCCGTGTCCATTCCAGGTGAGTAGAGGGCTCTGATCATCACAGCCACTTAGGGATCCAGGCTGATGAAGCAGCCTCTCTTATGGATTGGAGAGTCTTGCACCAGCAAGTAAATACTCCAGTCTCAAAATAGGAGAGGTCATTTCCACTCCTGTCTTGGTTCCATCCTTTCTTGAGAGAGTTCAGGGTGGAGAATCAGAAATATCTAGCAAACAGCCTTTTTGACTCCCAGAGAAGAGGTAGACCTGCAAGTGTTGTTACATCAGATGACTTAGACTAGGAAGGGTCCAGAAGACTGCAATTACCCAATAGAAAAATGACCTTAACTCCTCAGGGATCCTCAGGGATCCTCAGTGAAGCCAGGGAGCCCAACCACCCTCAGCACAGCCCCATGCTCTCAGCCTTCCAGTCAGCACCGACCTCATCCCGCAAACAATGAGCGCATTGTAGCTGCTCAACATAAGAGGTGGCATAGACCCAGAAAAAGCCTTTCCCAAACATGAGAGAGTGACAGATCTCACCTGGGAACTACGAACAAGTGCACATCTACAGAAGGGAGGGGAGTAACCAGAGAGAGGGAAGCAAACAGTCCCCACCACTGTGCATCTCACAGCGATCCCTGTGTTTGCAGAAGCACAGTACAGTGGGGAGGAAGGCGGGAGATATTACTGTAACTAGCACGCACTGGTCTTATCACCTGCAGCTATCCTAACGTGCTCCTGCCTTGCTGAATATCCTTTTTGGCTAAAGAAGAAAAAAGAAAAACTTATGAGGGCCATCGATACAGCCTTCTTGAAAAACATTTTAAAGGGCTGCAATCCAATGTGCAGTATCCTTTCCATTTAGTTCACTACCACTTTCAGCCAGGACAGGTTAGTGTTCTGGCCTGTGACTTCTAGTGGCATTGAGAAGGCTCTGGTGTCTCAGGGCTTGGTCACGTCCTGTCTGCAGGATAGATCAGATCCACTGTAGGCAAGTCAATCTCTGAGCAATAGATCATATCCCATTGACTACCTCCAGTTGTCTTAATGACCAGACAAAAGAAATTTCTCACCAGCCAGTCCTATCTGGTCTATCACTTCGTGGTCATACATGGACATCTATCCCTGCCTTCCTTTCTTATCCAGACCCTGGAATGACTGAACCCAGCTTAGACTAAGCCCTACCCTCTGGTTCAGAGGCCAATCTTGGTCCTACTTATGAGGAATTAGGATCAGGCAGCTCAGCGTTAACTCACTCTCCTGTTAATCCCTCTCTCACTTTGAATCCTATTTCTAATAAATGGAATGAATCCTATTTTGTCTTGCCTCTGTGACCAAGCCATACCTTCTCCCTAATTTCTTAAAGGGCTATTTCTTAGCCTCCCCTAGGCAGTACCCTTCCCTTCCCAGTCTGCCATCCACTGACTGGCTTCCCCAAGGTCGATC
>CAUYRH010040215.1:0-12181 GCA_963574655.1 Perodicticus potto | reverse complement strand
TGTTGTCATATAGAAAGTAAAATCTTAAAATTCTGTGTCACTTCTCTTCTAGGCTAGATTGAAAAGGAATGAGTTTCTAAAACCTAATAGATTAAATTGCAGGACCTTGCACACATGCATTTGAGTTGGAGAGTGAGTTTTACTGCTATTCATCAATAAATTGTGACAATTTAGATTTTGACTTGAAAAATAAAAATAAAAATAACAGAAAAATTGTTTTTCCATGCCTAGACTCGCTAGTTTTGTAACACTGCCCCCTTGTGGTGGCAGTGGCCTCAGACCAATTATAAATGAAGATTGATTTCCTCCAGGTTGTAAGCCTGAAGTCCATTATCTTGCCAGCTTCTGCTGAACCCCCATTGAGCTTTTGTCTCTGTTGGGTTCCCTACCTCCTCAATTGAGCGGGCTCAGGCCCCATGTGCTCTCTTCCTCAGTCCCTTCCGAGGTAGCCCTCCTACTCCTACTCCTTCAAATCTGTGTTCCTGGGGCCCCCAAAGGGTAAGAGGACCTATCCTGGGGATGGTTACCTGGCCAGTATAAAAGACTCTCTCTGGATCAGGGATATACTCGGCACTAAGCTCATGCTTGGGCACCAGTCCCTGCACATCGTTGTAGAACTTCACAATGCAGCCATAGTCCTTGACCCTGATAATGAAGCCATGCGACTGTAGACCAGGCTTGACATCAGAATAGCAGGCAATAGCAGGTAGTTTGGATTTAACCAAGGTTTTCTTCAGAGTCATCATCAGCTTCTTGGCTTCAGGGTCACAAAGCAAAACCTAGGAGAAGGATGATGGCTATGATCAAGTTATCCACTGCCAAAAGAACCCCTGAGTTGGTCTCTGCAACTCCCTGAGCCAAAAGGCCCTGGGTCATTCCTGAAGAACCTGCTACCTCTTTTTCTCTAATAATTTCAGCTGCAGAATCTCCAAGCCTCCTGCTGGATGAGTAGGGCATACTAATTGCTATTTCAAATGTATTATACCTTCTCCCATAAATTGCTGCAAACTACCCCTCCTGGCTAAGAGCCAACACTCATTATCTTACAGCCCCTCTGGAGAGTCTTGAGTTACACGAATGTCCATACTGCCTTAGTTCCCTCCTAGTGGGTTTTGTATCTAGTCTGACAATAAAAAAACCGAATCAGGGCGGCGCCTGTGGCTCAGCGAGTAGGGCGCCGGCCCCTTATACCGAGGGTGGCGGGTTCAAACCCGGCCCTGGCCGAACTGCATCAAAAATTAGCCGGGTGCTGTGGCGGGCACCTGTGGTCCCAGCTACTTGGGAGGCTGAGGCAAGAGAATTGCCTAAGCCCAGGAGCTGGAGGTTGCTGTGAGCTGTGACTCCACAGCACTCTACTGAGGGCGATACAGTGAGAGTCTGTCTCTACAAAAAAAAAAAACCTGAATCAATTTATCACCTAAACTAAGACTGAGAAACTAACTTTCATCCCTCAGAAGGCCATCTTCTTGATGGCAGAGAAACTCCACCCTTTTAAACCCTCAATCCCACTACAAAAAAATTTTGCACCAAAGGGCAACAGATACCTTTATTGAGTCAATAATGTAATAAAATGAAACATGCAAACCTAACATACTGAGTGACTGTATATACCAGGCCTTATACTAAGCACTCTGTATTATCACATTTAATCTCCATAACACTATGAAGCTTGTCTTGGGATTCAAGCCCTTGCTATAAATCACCCACATTCTGGCAGATTTGTCTAGGCTATTTCTGTACCTAGAACACATCCCTTGCTCCTCCCCAACCTTACCCACATCTTTTCTAGTTCAAGTCCCACCTCCACCAGAATTTTAGAAAAAACTGTTATACAGAGGTGAATGTGAAAACTTGATTCTGCCAGTTATCAGCTATGTAACTTTGGGCAAAATATTTTGCTTTCCAAAGCTTTAATTTCTCTACTTGCGAAATAACAATAACAGTACTTAATTTATAGAGTTGTATTAAGGATTAAATGAAACAATACACCACATGTGCCTAGCATAGCAACTGGCTCCAGCCTACCCTCGCCTCCTGTTTCTTTTTTTTTGAGACAGCCTCAAGCTGTCTAGAGTGGCTAGAATGTCATGGCGTCACAGCTCATAGCAACCTCAAACTCCTGGACTTAAGCAATTCTCTTGCCTCAGCCTCCCAAGTAGCTGGGACTACAGGTACCTGCTACAATGCCCGGCTATTTTTTGGTTGTAGTTGTCATTGTTGTTTGGCAGGCCCAGGCTGGATTCGAACTTGCCAGCTCTGGTGTACGTAGCTGGCACCTTAGCCACTTGAGCAACAGGCACCGCCACCACCTCCCCTTTCTAAGCTGTGTCGGTAGCATATAGTCTGCACCAAACCAAGGGGCAAAAGGTCACACACTGGCTGGCTCTCTCTTCATATGCAGATATTTTAACTTCCAATGATACCTCACAATTCTGAAGGACAGGCACTCACTTTCTTCTTCCCACTGCCAGGCATAGCACTATATACACTGCAGCCATTGCTGCTCACTTTGCGGAAAAAGGCAGAAACTTCAGCTGAGAAGAACTGCTCTCTTCCCATCTAGACAAAACCTCAACAGAGACCCTTCTTTTAGGAGACTCACCCGGCACTTGACCTCATCTCCAATGTGGTACTTCTTCTCTGGATTCTTAATAGGAATGTCGGCCAGGTGCATGGCAGGTACCAGGCCCCATATTTGCTCGCTCACCTTCACCAGCATCCCATATGGCTTTATGGTTAGCACTGTGCCCTAGAGAGTCCAAAGAAAAGACACTGCAATGCCAAGAAAGCTTCTCTCCCCATCTCTTGTAAGAAAATATGGCCTACTTCTCTTTCGAAGCCCACCTTCCTGGGCTAACTGTGCCCATTATTCCAGATCGCACACAGGGAAAGCATACATCCCACGGTGATCTGGATTTAGTCAGGGTTATTTATGGAAACTTTCGCATCTTTTTGTGTGAGCACATAAACTTTCTGTGTGCCTCACAGTACACTCTGTAAAGGATGGGACTGTCTCCCCAGGAAAAAATTCTACATATAAAGGGAACTTCTTGATTAGAGCCACAAGGTTAGAGAAAAGAGAAAACTAAACTGGCTTCTTACCACTATCCTGGGCACCACAACTATCAGAGTATTAGTTTTGATCTGATCTAATAACCGATAGCAAATCCCAAATCTCAGGATTTATGATCTACTGCTTCTCTGTAGTCTGGTGGTGCTAGTAAGACCTTACCTTCGAATTAATTACAAGTTGTCCAAGGAAAGAGAAAGAAATTCCAATTAGGCAGAGGCAAGGAACATGACTTTCAGTGTGTTAATGTGAACCAACAAATGCCTGAAGGCGGGCAGGGGGTGGTGGAGCAGTACCCTAATTATATACTTGAGGTCTTACCTTTACCACTGCCGCAGGTTTGATATCATGGTATCTAAGGTACTGAGCTTCAATAATACACCTAGGACAAAAGGAAAATACAGAATTAAAGAAAGTAGGGCACAGGTTGCCTAAAATTCAGGCCTACCACAAAAACACTGGCGAGAAAGGAAAGCCTCACCATACACGGCCAGGGAAACCGAATATGCATATGTGCAGGGAGGTGCACATCTCTATGTCCCCTCTATGTGTTCAGGACAGACTTACGTTCGCAGAGAGAGGAGGGCCAGTTCATCCATTTGGCTATAGTCAATAATTCTACACTTGTGAGTATTCCCTGGATTGAAGGCCTCAGGATTGAAGATGTTCTTAGAATCAGACAGATGGCTGAGCTGCAAAATACCAAGTGATAGAAGACAAGCCAGAGGCAAGATATCTGAACCAATCAGACATAAAGCACACCAAGATGACCTAATACACTTATCACCTACCATAAAAACAGTACTTTGCTTGGTAAAATAATTCCGCTCGCTTAAAAAAATTGTTTTTTACATTATGGGATCTTGATAAGATCAAAGAACCACCAAGGTCATAGTTCAGTAAACTGCAGCCGAGGGCCTACTTTTGTCAATGGACATTGTATCGAAACACAGCCATCCTCCCCCCACTTACACGCTATCCATGGCTGCTTTCATACTCTAACAACAGAGCTGAGTAATTAGGACAGAGACTAAATGGCCCACAAGTATAAAATACTTACTATCCAGCCCTTTAAGAAAAACTTTGTTGAAGCCTGATCTGAATCCTAACTCATTCTCATTCTTAACTATTGATCAGTTATGTCATCAAATATGGCAAGTTGGTTCTAAAGCATTCTAATGTAACAAATAGAAGCCAGGTGCAGTGGCCCATGACTGCAATTCTAGCACTTTGGGCAAGAATTGGGAGGCCAAGTCAGGTGGATTGCTTGAGGCCAGGAGTTTGAGAGCAGCCTGAGTAAGAGAGAGACCTTGCCTCTACTAAAAATAGAATAACTAGCCAGGCATGGTGGTGAGCACCTGTAGTTCCAGCTACTAGGAAGACTGAGATAGGAGGATCACTTGAGCCTAGGACTTTAAGGTTGCAATGAGCTATGATGTTGCCACTGCACATTAGCCAGGGTCCAGGAGCTTGAGGTTGCAATGAGCTATTATGACGCCACTACACACTAGCTTGGGCAACAGAGTAAGACCCTTTTTTGAGACACAGTCTCATTTTGTCGCCCTCTATAGAGTACGATGATGTCACAGCTCACAGTAAACTCAAACTCTTGGGCTCAAGCAATTCTCTTGCCTCAGTCTCCCTAGTAGCTGTGACTATAGGCACCCGCCACAATACCAGATACTTTTTTTATTGTTGTTATTTGTTCAGCAGGCCCAGGCAGGTTCGAACCTACTAGGCCTGCAGGACATGGCCAGCACCTTAACCACTGAGCAACCAATGCCAAGCCAAGACGCTGTCTTACTTTAAAAAAAAAAAAAAAAGGCTCAGTGCCTCTGGCGCCAGCCACATACACCGGAGCTGGCAGGTTCGAATCCAGCTCAGGCCTGACAAACAACAATGACAACTACAACCAAAAAACATAGCCAGGCCTTGTGGCAGGTGCCTGTATCCCAGCTACTTGGGAGGCTGAGGAAAGAGAATCGCTTGAGCCCAGGAATTTGAGGTTGCTATGAGCTGTGAAGCCACAGCACTCTACCCAGGGTGAAAGCTTGAGGCTTTGTCTCAAAAAAAAGGATATTCAAAAAGTAAGCTAATGTCAAGGGATAAAGGAAAAAGAAACTATCCTGTGTCCTAATTTCAGTGATAAGATCTCTGACCAAACAAAGAAGCCTTCTTACCCGAGCATAGGCCAGAGTCCCATCCTTCAGCCTGAAGGTGGCCCCAGCCTTGTTGAAAAAGCCCTGGACAGAAACGTCATCGAGCACAGCTCCAAGGTGCTGGCAAGACAGCCGAGTGAGTGGGCGCCCAGGTTGTAGGAAGATGGGGCGCAAGCTCAGGCGGACAACTCTGGTCCGAGGGTGGACACAGAGGATGCAGGCTCTGACCTAGAAAGAAGGAAGGGCAGAATGAGCAGGAGGCAAACAGGACACACCCTAGAAAAGCCTTTCCCTGGCTAAAGCTTCCCATGTGCAAAATAGGTAAGTCCTAAAATCTTTAGTGTGTAAGAACTCAAAGTGGCTTATGTAATCAAGCCATGGAAAAATCAAACAAAATGTTTACAATCCCACCACTGGGACAGGCCAAGGTAGAATTATTTGAGGCCAGGAGTTCAAGACCAGCCTGGGCAACACAAGAGCCCGTCTTTACAAAAAATTAAAAATTAGCCGGGTAGATGTAACAGCTACTTGCGAGGCTGAGGTAGGATTGTTAGCGCCCAGGAGCTCCAGCTCACGGCTGGAGCTGAGTGCTGATCAGGTCACTGCACTCTAGCCTGGGCAATAGAACAAGACTATTTCTAAAAAAAAGGGAAAAGAAAAAAGAAATCAGATATTCGGATTTTCTTCCCCAAAATCCATGTTCATTGTAGAAAACGTGAATACTTAAAAAAGAGCAAAGGCAAATGGCTCATGCCTATAATCTCAGCCCTTTAGGAGGCTGCGGTAGGAGGCTCACTTGCAGCCAGGAGTTCAAGACCAGCTGGGCAACATAGTGAGATCCCTGTCTCTAGGATCACCCAGAATTTATCATTATTAACACCTGGCTACATAATCTTCCAGTATTTTAACCAAGTGTACCCTTTTTTATTTTTTTCAAAATTAGATCTATAGTATCATGGAACTTATTTTAAAATCACCTTTTTCTATTTAAACATACCTTGTTCTCTTATGTTAAATATTCTTCTAAGATGCTTTAAATTATAAAAGCAAAAGATTTACTATCCCCCCCAAAATCTGAACTATATAGAAGAATATAAATTAAAAACTAAAAGCTGCTGGCTCAGCACCCATAGCACAGTAGTTACGGCACCAGCCACTTACACCCAGGCTGGTGGATTAGAACTCAGCCTGGGCCAGCTAAAACAACAATGACAACTACAACAAAAAATAGCTGAGCGTTGAGGAGGGTGCCTGCAGTCCCTCCCAGATACTTGGGAGGCTGAGGCAAGAGAATCACTTAAGCCCAGGAGTCTGAGGCACTCTACCAAGGGCAACACCAACATAGTAAGATTCTATCTCAAAAAAAAAAAGCTGCTTTTTCTCCACCAGCTCTTTCTCTAATCTCAGTCCAACCACTGGGAGTTTCTAGTGTTCCTTCAAAAACACTACTATTCCCGGCTCGGCGCCTGTGGCTCAAGGGGCTAAGGTGCCAGCCACGTACACTTGAGCTGGTAGGTTCGAATCCATCCCAGACTCACCAAACAACAATGACGGTTGCAACCAAAAAATGGCCGGGTGTTGTGGCCGGCGCCTGTAGTCCCAGCTACTTGGGAGGTAGAGGCAAGAGACTCGCTTGAGCCCAGGAATTGGAGGTTGCTGCGAGCTATGATGCCACAGCACTCTATCCAGGGTGACAGCTTGAGGCTCTGTCTAAAAAAAAAAAAAAAAAAAAAAAAACTACTATTCCCAGCATCTCCTCTCTGCACAATGGTACACACACACTTAGGATCTGCCCCAAAGCTAACTGCAACACTGGACAGGAAATGAAACATAAGTGGGATCAAGACAAGATTTCTTACTGCTTGGTTTGAGAAGTATGTTCCAGCTTTCTTGGGATCCAGGTGCATAAAGTCGACTAGGCCTGTGAAGAATGTGAGGAAGTTTAGCATAAGGCCATATGGAGTCACCTAGAAATAAACAGGACAAGCTATGAAAAAACATTTCACTAAAAGAACCATTTCACTATAAGACGCTGTTCATAGTAAATACCCAATGCTACATTATCCATGACAATGTAGGCTACATTATCCATATGTGCCTCCCCTCTCTCAGCTAATCATTATCAATCCTTCTTCCTATAAAACTAAGTGGCAAGACAACTTCCAGCATTGGTTGTTTCTTTATTTAGTAAGCTCACCCCCTTTCCAGCCTAAGAAAGGACATTAATCCTCCTACCCTCTGGGATTTCTCAACAGGATGAAAGGAGACTTGCACACATATCCTTGGGGAACTAACAGCCTGACAACATAGGTTAATTGGTGCTAAATTGGATATTTGCCTGGACTAAGGAGGTAAAATTCAAATGCTTACAAAAGGAAGATACTGATCATGAGCGAATTCATTTATCCTACAGAGCTCCCAAAAAGGAAGGTAACAAGCTCAAAAGAAAGCAGCAGTATGGCAGGTGACTGACATCAGGGAACTAAGTCCTCTCCTGTCCCTAGAGGATCACCCTTCCCCCCGCCGCCAAAGAAAAACAGAAAACTTCTCTGCAAAAGCTGTATCATAATCAAAACACAGAGAAAAATATAAGTTCTGAAAAATGCACATTAAGAAAACTTCTAGGCCAGGTGCAGTGGCTCACACCTTGTAATCCTAGCACTCTGGGTGCTAGGTAGACCTCTTGAGCTCAGGAGTTCAAGACCAGCCTGAGCAAGAGCGAGACCCTATCTCTACTAAAAACAGAAAAATTAGCCAGGTGTTGTGGCAGGTGGCTGAAGTCCCATGTACTTGGGAGGCTGAGGCAGGAGAATCACTTGAACCCAGGAGTTTAAGTTGCTGTGAGCCAGACTGATGGTACGGCTCTCTAGCCTGGGACAATAGAGACTCTTGTCTCCAGAAAAAACAAAAAACGAAAAAAAAAAAAAAAAAAAGAAAGAAAAGGAAACAAAAATTCTAAATATCATATAGATAAGAGATATCCTGCCCCTTTCTCCCATCTTGCTCTTAGGCAGCCAGGCTTAGACCATTTTGGGTGGAGATTGCTAGATTCTTTCTAAAGAAATCTAACATACCAGAGAAGACCTATAACAATCATATTTAGAGGTTGCCCAAAGTAAATCTACTAGAGCTCCTTGTTCCTGACAGAGATGTCAATCAGTCAACCAGGCATGAGGCACCACGCCCGGTCGGGAGCCAAATCTTCCTCTACCCCAATAAGAAGTTAAAACCCAATGCTTAACATTGATAAACCAAGAGATATCAGCAGAAGCTTATTACTCAAAAATACAGAGGGAAATTTCAAAAGATAAGCTAAAAGAGTTAAAGATAGAGGCTGGCCTGAGCCAGAGCAAGAGCCCATCTCTAAAAATAGCCAAATGTTGTGGCAGGTGTCTGTAGTCCCAGCTACTCAGGAGGCTGAGTCAAGAGAATTACTTAAGCCCAAGAGCTTGAGGTTGCTATGAGCGATGATGCCATGGCACTCTACTACGAGGGACAAAGTGAGACTTTGTCTCAATAAATAAATAAATAAATAAAAATTAAAAATTAAAATTAAAAAAAAAAAAAAGAGTTAAAGTTGGGAGGGATGGCTCGGCGCCTGTGGCTCAACGGGCTAAGGCGCCAGCCACGTACACCTGAGCTGGAGGGTTCGAATCCAGCCCGGACCCGCCAAACAACAAGGACGGCTGCAACCAAAAAACGGCCGGGCGTTGTGGTGGGCGCCTGTAGTCCCAACTACTTGGGAGGCGGAGGCAAGAGACTCGCTTGAGCCCAGGAATTGGAGGTTGCTGTGAACTGTGATGCCACGGCACTCTATCCAGGGTGACAGCTTAAGGCTCTGTCTCAAAAAAAAAAATAAAAAAATAAAAAAATAAAGTTGGGAGGGATAAGTTCTTCATTATAAGCCTTTTAATACCTTTTGACCTTTTAGATCAGCACTACCCAATGGAAATATAATGGTAGCAATGTATATAATTTTAATTCCAGTAGTCACATTTTAAAACTATAAACACAAGAAATTTACTTTAATAATAGTTTACTTAACCCAATATATCCAAACTATTATCACTTCAACATGTGGCACTGGCCACATTATAAGTGCTCAATGGCCAGATGTGACTATTGGCCTCATCAGACAGTAGTTTCAGATTGTACGCATGTAATACTTTTTTGTTTTTTGTTTTTTGAGACAGTCTCTCCCTCTGTTGCCTAGGCTAGAGTGCCAAGCATCAGCCTAGTTCAAAACAACCTCAAATTCCTAAGCTCAAGTGATCCTCCTGCCTCAGCCTCCTGAGTAGCTGGGATCCACCACAATGCCTGGCTAATTTTTTTATTTTTAGTAGAGATGGAGTCTGGCTCCTGCTCGGACTGGTGTCCAACTCCTAAACTCAAAAGATCTCCTGCCTTGGCCTCCCAGAGTGCTAGGATTACAGGTGTGAGCTACCATACCCAGCTTAACAAAAATTATTTTTACTTAATAGTAACATTAATGAACACCTTACCTTCTGTACCTGGGCTTTGACCACCAGTCCTGGTAGCAAGTTATTAAGGGTCCAGTTTTGCTCCTCAGTAGTAATGGCAGTAGAAATCTCTGCATGACCTATAGACAGACTAACAACTCCTCCACTGGCTTTCACCTCTTCAATGACACAGTTCAGGTACTGACCAACCTTCAGTTTAGCACCTGTAAGCCCAACCCCCCAAAGAAAAAATACCTCAATGATAAAGACTTTTTTTTATTATTATTTTTTGAGACAGAGTCTCACTTTGTCGCCCTCAGCAGAGTGTCGTGGCATCACAACTCATAGCAACCTCTGACTCCTAAGCTTAGGTGATTCTCTTGCCTCAGTCTCCGGAGCAGGTGGGACTATAGGTGCCCGCCACAACACCCAGCTATATTTTTGTTGCAGTTTGGCTGGGGCCAGGTTTGAACCTGCCACCCTCGGTATACGGGGCCGGCACCCCACTCACTGAGCCAGAGGCGCCGCTCAAGAAAGACTTTTATTTATTTATTTATTTATTTTTTGAGACAGAGCCTCAAGTTGTCACCCTGGATAGAGTGCCGTGGCATCACAGCTCACAGCAACCTCCAATTCCTGGGCTCAAGCGAGTCTCTTGCCTCTGCCTCCCAAATAGCTGGGACTATAGGCACCCGCCACAATGCCTGGCCATTTTTTGGTTGCAGCCGTCATTGTTGTTTGGCAGGCCTGGGCTGGATTCGAACCCGCCCGCTCAGGTGTACGTGGCTGGCGTCTTAACCCTTTGAGCCACAGGCGCCGAGCCAAAAAAGACTTTTAATACGGGCCGAAGCAGTATCTGAAAAGATCCATGGCCTACCTGTCCAGTTAGCATTTAACACTCTCATACTTTTCATCTCTAAGAGGCCAACTACACTAGAGAATGAAGTTATCCTGATTCAATCTGGAATTCAATTACCCACAAAAACAGGAAAATCTCAACAAGTCAGAAGAATGCTGGTTGAGAGGCCCTGTGAGCCCAAATTTCAGGAAAATCTTCTGTCAGCAAAACTGTCATTGGTCCATCAGATCCTGGACTCCCTGCACTCCCTGACCCTTCACACGCTTTCCCTTTCCTATCAGCTGAGATTAATCACTGATTTTAGCAAAGCCAAACAGCCTCCAGGGTCACCACTCTAAATCAGGGTCATGTTAGTCATTTAAAGTGGCACTTAAATATAATCTCCACCTCACTTAAATATAAGCACCACCTCACTACCACATACTGGCCGCCCTTCCTACCCTCACCTTTGTTTTTCTGTCGGATGTACTCCTGGGCTTTTGGCAGGGGCAGAAATGCTCTGGTCCCATCAACACCAATGTCCATTAGGTAGCCATGGTCTTCTAGGCTAGACACAGTACCTGTGAGCAGCTGAGGGAAGAGAAAGCATTCCTTAAGGTTCCAAGTCAAAGGTAACAGGATACACAACAAACACCCAAATATGAATGTTCACACCATCAATCTCAACACACTCTCCCATCATATCATTTACCACACACAAACTTTCAATTTGAAACCACAATCCCACTAGAGGACAGACATCAACTTCAACATTCCCAAGGCCTGAAAGATCTCCTGGCTTCCAGACTGTAAGAAGCATTAAACAAAGTTGAATAATGAAGTGAGAGGAGTCTCCAACTTGGAGAGTCTTCAAAAGATAGGAAAGAGTTTTATGTTATGCAAAGAGCAATGAATTAGTAGGCCTTGCAATTTCACTCCCAGAGCCATGACTAAGGAGAGAATCCAGAACTACCCTTCTAGCTGTCATAGTATGTCTTTTCTAATCGCTCCAAAGCATTAAATAAAACCCTGCCATCCTCCTCTATATTTTATGGGAAGCAGTGCGGCTCTAACATTTATTAGCTATTTGGTCTTAGGTATGCCACTTAAACTTTTCTGAGTTCATATCCTCAAAGGTATAAGAGACAATATCTACACGCTTCATAGGATTGACGTAAAAATTTCATCAGGTATTGGCTCGGCACCTGTGGCTCAAGCAGTTGAGGCACCAGCCACATACACCTGAGCTGGCGGGTTCAAATCTAGCCCAGGCCCGCCAAAAAATAATGACAGCTGCAACCAAAACATAGCCAGACATTGTGGCAGGAGCCTGTAGTCCCAACTACTTGGGAGGCGGAGGCAGGAGAATCACTTGAGCCCAGGATTTGGAGGTTGCTGTGAGCTGTGATGCCACAGCCTCTACCCAGGGCGACAGCTTGAGGCTGTCTCAAAAAAAAAAAAAAAAAAAAAAAAATTTATCAGATAAAGCACTTGTGATATAGCAGGTTCTCAACACTTGTCAATTCCCTGCAATTTGACTTATCTTTTTTTTTTTTTTTTTTTGTAGAGACAGAGTCTCACTTTATCACCTTAGGTAGAGTGCTGTGGTGTCACACAGCTCACAGCAACCTCCAATTCCTGGGCTTAGGCAATT